>NW_006494916.1:7501036-7518705 GCF_000471905.2 Amborella trichopoda | reverse complement strand
AGAGAGCATGAAGCTCTTTCTATCTTTTTTTTTGTTGTCCCAGTGCAATTAGACCTAGACAATACAATCAAATAAATTGAAAGCACTACTCTCACGTTAAACCATATTTAGTTTTCTAAAGATACTCATTGAAGTGAAACCGCTAAGGTACCTAGCCATTAAAGTGTATTACCCACCAAATGATTTCATACGACAATTTACTACGACAGAATCAATTAGGAAGCAAAACATTATGGGGATGTGAACATACAAATATTCAATCGCTTGGCTATGCTTAAGAAGTAATCTGAAATAGATCACCCATTACTAAAAAAAGGAAGCCTGACAAAACCAATATCGAAATTCATCATTATCATCATTTTAGCCTTTTCCTACATAAATCCTGGTTCTCCATTCTGCTCTATTAAAGGGCATATCTTCAATGAGGGCATAAATCCTCATATCTTTTCGGATTACTTCCAACCACATCATTTTGGGCCCACCCCATGCCCTTTTCAGTCCTTCCACTTGAACTAACTCGCACATCCTAATAGGTGTTGTACTTAGTCGGTGCCACACATGGCCAGCCCACCTAAGTCTACTCTCTTTCATTTTATCACCTATTGATGCTAAGCCTAAATTCTCTAGAATAGATTCATTTCGAATTCTATTCCTTCTTATCTTGCCACTCATCCATCTCAACATCCTCATCTCCGCTACAATCATTTTATGGTATATTGTTTTTGTCCGCCCATCGCCCCATAGAGCAAAGCTGGTCTCACCGTTGTCCTATAGGACTTGGCCTTTAGCCTCATTGGTATGAAGCAATCACAAAAAATTCTAGTTGCACATCTCCACTTTGCCCACCCAGCTCTAATTTTGTGTGTAACATCTTCCTCGATCTCTCCATTTACCTGGATTATCGACCCAAGATATTGACAATATGATCTTTTTTGTACTTCCTGGTCATCAATCTTAAGTACTTCCTCGTCTCTACTCCTATTATTACTAAACTTGTACTCTATATATTGTCTTAGTCCGACTAATTTTTAAACATTTAATTCTAGAGCATCCTTTCAAAGTTCTAACTTTGTGTTGACACCGTTTCAGGCCTCATCAATCAAAACTATATCATCTGTGAACAACATGCACCACAATACCTCATCATGTAGGTGCCTAGTTAAGTCATCCATAACTAAGACAGAGATACTGGCTCAATGCTGACCCTTGATGTAGAACTATTGTCATTGAAAACTCACTTGTCTCTCCACTAGTTGTTCGTACAGTAGTTAGCACTACATCGTACATATCTCTCACCAAGTCGATGTAGTGTTTAGAGATGCCTTTTTTTTCCGACACCCGCCAAATCAAATCTCGAGGTACTCTATCATAAGTTTTCTCTAGATCAATAAAGATCATGTGGATGTCTTTTCCCTTCACCCTAAACTTCTTTTAGGTCCCCTCCTGAAAAAATCCTCTCTCCATTTGATATGTCTTGGACTACTCCATCTATGTCCTCCCAAAATTATCTCTTAATTCTATCATCTAATCTTACTTGTGGTACGTAAGCGCTAATTACATTAATTATCTCTTCTCCTAATATAAGTTTAGTTACTAAGAGCTTATCACTTATTCTTTTGACATTAACTACTTTATCTTTTAAATCTTTATCTACTATTATGCCTACGCTATTTCTATTATTATTCTTTCATATATACCATAATTTATACCTATTTATTTCTTTAGCTTTTTCTCCTTTCCATATAGTTTACTGTAGACAAGCTATGTTTATTCTCCTTCGTCTTATTGTATCCACCAACTCCATACTCTTACCAGTAAGCGTTCCTACGTTCCATATGGCTAAACGAATCCTACTCTCTTACAAGGATTTGATGAAAGAGTCATCTCAATGCTGCTACCCATTACTAGAATAAGTGACCTGACAAAACCAATATCAAAATTAAAATTTGTAATTTGACAGGATAAAGCACCTCCAGCTGCTGAAGAATATTTGATGAAAGAGTCATCTCAATGCTGCTAGATAATGGTCGAAATGTCGCTAAACACAATATTCTCTCCAATTCAAATTGCTTAAGGTAGCGAAGAACTAACGCAAGTGCTTGGACAGGCAGTTCTGGCATCGCCATGATTCCCTGTAAAAAGAAACACAGTTACATATTTTATGTAAATGAAACAACTTAATGAAGAAATAACCTGCGGAATCGGTCAGTCATCAAAATATCCAGGTGAAAATAGTCAATTCCAAATCAAGTTGAAAGGTAGAATATCAAGGTTCAAAACCTTTTAAGCAAATCAGATTTCTCGGGCAGGTATAAACAGAAATACGGAGCAAAAAAATATCAATTTGTGCTTTGGAAAAAAATTACTGGGTGAACAAAGCAGTACTGGCAACTGAACCATTTCTAATCAACATGTTCTTTCTAGATACCAATCTCTCCTTTTCTGTGACACTAACTACATCCAATATCAAACTCAATGAAAGGCTATTTGGAAATAACTGAATAAAATTTCTACATCCCAAAGCGACCATAATTTATCACCTCTGAAAGGAGACTGGTCCAGAAAAACAGGGCAATTCAGCATGTATCATATGCAGGTCATCTGTTTCTAACAATCAATAGGACACATTTGTGTGGCTTAATGTCGAGAGTTGCAAGAACTTACAGCAATTTCAAATTCAAATCAGACAAATTGAAGTACTGCCACAAAAAGGCTTTTCATTTGAAACGTGACTCAGACCACCACAAGAATAATTAGAAGCAATGGATGTGCTGACTAAAGTTGAAAAAGGGAAAAAAAAAAAAGAGTCTGCCACCAAGAGAAGCTTCCCAAATTCAAATATACAAGCCATATAAACAGGGGGATGACTATCAAAACATGCAATGAATAAAGAGTAACTTTTTAAGAAGTAATGATTAATCAAGAGTAACAAATTCATTAAATCCAAATATGATGATCTTTTATCACAATACCTCCACTCCAAGAGAAAGTTTTTCATTCGGCTTGATATCTTCCTTCTGCTCACACTGCTTCACAGTCGAACCATCTTCCACCAATTTTTCATATAAAGACATCACTTCAGCAAGGGCCCCTCCATCATTAAAGCATTCTCGTGAAGCACGCTCAACCCGAACATTAGATGTGGGACCAGCATATCCCAAAAGTATCTAGAAAAGGCAAGTTCAAAGTTATTCAGGAAAACAGAAACTGATTAGAGTATGCCCAAGCTTAAGCCATCCATAAATATTTGATATTAGAAAATGAAAAAATAGAAAAAAATGGATTCTAAAAATTAGAATAGGAATAATAATAAAATCTTAACAAAAAGGAAAAATTTAAGTTATTCCATTTTGTGTAAGTAGTATATTAGATTTTGCTGCATTGAATGCCATAGTCCATCAATATGGAGATTAAATTCTAAAACTTAGGTACCGATTTAAATTTTAAAAAAGGAAATATAAACATAAATCCCCTTATAAGATCTATATTTTTAGAAAAGGAACAAATATTTTACATATTACGCAAAGGCACCACCTTTTGTCATTTTTTATACCTTCAAATTACCCCCAATTAGGACATTGGATGTCTGAATTGGGATCCTTTTCTTTAAGTGGGAGGCAGGTCCGAACCCACCCACCTATATTTTTCAAGTGGGAGATGGTTCGGACATCCAACGTCCACACATGTCTCTCACTTACAAAAAAAATCTTAAATGAGTGAGTCCGAACATTGGATTTGCAAACCAGCCTCCCACTTAAAAAAAGGGATTGTACATTATAAGAAATGCACTTTTCGTACAAGGCGGCCTCAATCACTCTTAGCCCATAGATGTGCAATCCGACAAGTTCAAGTGTCACAATATTCGAGAAATTTTATTTTGGACTTTGTGCCCAGTCAATGACACATATCCAACTACCTAATTTTACATCTAACAGTCAATAATGAATTTTACCTCCTTATATCAAAAGCAAATGGTCTTATTGTATACATTTCCTAGAAAAAGACCACAGTTCTAACATCCGGCATTCGAACAAGGGGTAATTTGGGGATAAAAAAATGACAAAAAAGTGGGACTTTGCATAAAAATGGATCCTTTCTTTTAACATAGATCTTATATGGGGATTTATCTCCAAGTTCGAAAAAAAAAAAGAAAAAGCAGCCTGTCTACCTTGACAAACTTTAGCAACACTCATTAAACAACATATAAAAAACAAAAAGGTTAATTACCTCATTATCAAAAACTAAAAATTAAAAAGATTAAGACTATCCTAACACTTAGGGAATCCGACTTGGTCAAGGCGGTAGAAGCTGGTTTTTTATAGCACTACGTCTCAAGTTCCATTCCTATGTAACCTTGTCAAGAAAAAAAAAAAGACTATCGTAACACTTTGGGGATACTGTCCAAATTGCACTGTATTTTATTTGCATTGACATATGTATAGGGAGGTCATGTCCACCACTCTCTAGAATTCCAGAGGCAAAACATAAATGGATAAATTAGTAGCATTAAGTTAAAAAGGGAAGAAAGAAGGGCTTGAGCTCAAATATAGTTTATAAGTTCGTATGAGACAATTTTTCAGAACTAATGTTTTCATAAATGACAAACCCAATATAGAGTGCCCTAGGCAAACAATAATATACACTACGGGCCTGTTCGGATGGACTCGTTATCACTTATAATCCATTGTTTCAATAAAGTTAATCCTTATAACGAGTTATATGTTGTTTGGTTGCGCTCATCATAAATTGTCTTAGATAAATTTATAGGCAGTTTACATAGAAGTTTACCTTTTGAAAAGTCATTCTTACTTTATTTCAGAGTAATTTGCTGAACATTACATGTTCTTGCCCAGAAATAGCTGGAAATCACTAAAAAGTTAAATATTTAAGTAACATTATGCTGGAAATCACTGAAAACTTAAATATTTAAGTAACATTAAGCAACATTATACATAATATAACATATATATCAAATAACCAACAAAATAACATCATCCAGAGTACAATAATTTCAGATAAAATGATATATTCCAGATAAAATTAATTGTCATTCAAACAGGCCCTAAATACAATAAATGCAAAACTGATCATAATTTTAGTAAACCAATACATTATCACCAATGCAATCTATTTGGTACCCTTTTTAAGGTCAATTGCTGAGGTAAGACAGCAGTTAATGAAATTCTTTCGTTAATAATCTCCATTAAGAATCACAATCACATTCAGAAACAAAGCATGCATAATTTACCAAGGAAAATGAAATCAAAACATGCGCAAAAATAATTCATAGTTTTTGCCCAAAACAAAAAAACATGAATTATACAATCACTTAAACAGATGTAGCTCACCTTATCTGTGAGTACAAAAATGAAATAAAAACAAGCCCAAATAATAATGCATAATTTTTGCCTGAAACCAAAAAAAATAAAAGAAATAAACACGCAAGCAGTTGCACAGATATAGATTACCTTCTCCGTCTGGGCTGAAAGGGGAGAACCCAAAAGCAATTCCGCCGGGCCAACACTTAAAAGCACAGCTTCAAGCTGAGCCCTCATAACCCCATCTTTAAATTCCCCAAAAATCACATCACCAGTCGAAATCTCCACTGCTAAAATGCCGATTCTAGTATCAAAACCTTCTTCTACAAACCCCAATTCACTCTTCTCAACAACGCACATAACATAATTGCTCGAATTATAACAAGCATCACCCAGTTCTCCCCCTAAATCACCAGCTGCCTCTATAGTGGCCTTTGTATACAAGGCAGAGAGGCCCCTTGAAAAGGGCCCAACTTTGTTCGACCCGTGAGCTTTTATAGCAGCTGTCTCTGTTTGCTTAACCACCCCAACCTTAAAGCCTAAACCCACGAGCCTACGTACATGAACATGGAGCCTAAAGGAAGGAATGCTTGCAGTCATGAAATTATGATCTTGGTGACAATATATACCCAAAGCCCTAGCTGCCGTCTCTGCATCTTCCCCAAAAAACCTAAATTTATACCCCACTTCAACCATTAACAAGACATCTGGGTACTGTGATTTCAGTGAAAGCACCTGTTGCTCTAATGGGGTGAATTTCTGGTCATTTGAAGCCAATTTATGGTTGGACAAGGTACGATTTGAAGACGGTGGATTAAGGAGTTTCTCAAGGAATTTGCGATGAAGAGATGGATTGAACGCAGGTAGAGAAGATTTTGAGTCTGATTTTGCAGGTGAAATTAGGGTTTTTGGAGGCGTGGCTATGGCTTTGGAGGAAACTATAGGTTTTGATGAATTGGCTACGGTTTTTGCGGAAATTAGGGTTTTCTCTGCATTTCCAGGGCTTGGAGAAGAGGAACAGGATTTGAGCTTTTTTGAAGGTGGGGTTGAGGTTAGGGCTTCTTTTGGTGCGAAGAAGCGAGAAATGACCTGCTGCTTCTGCTTCCCCATAGTGTTAGGGTCAGGGTTCCGGCTTAACCCTCTCCCTCCATCTCTCTGGATTAAAGTTTCTTCATGACTCTCTGTCTCTCTCTCTCTCCTGAATTTCTCTCCGTCTCTCTCTCCCGGCTTTCTCTTTCTATCACTATCTCGTTTCTCCCCCCTCACTTTCTCTCTCTATACCTGTCTCAGGTTCAGTATGTCTCTCTCCAATCTCTCTCTCTCTCCTCCGTTTCTCTCCCCCCTCACTTTTTCTATATCGCTGGTTCAGCGTCTTTTGGCGGGTTTTTTTACGACCGCGGCTTTCCCGCTTTTTTTCGCACGTCGGACAATTTTTCCCTTGCGATTCAATAAAAATAGAAAAATCTTTCCGTACACCCTAATTTCGTCTACTATTCCTAATGGGAAAAGTTTATATAGAGCGAATGCTCTGAACAATCAAATTTGATGCTACCTCACAAATTTTACCACAATAAGCTGTTTTGATATTCAAATATATTCAAATTGATTAACTTGACATCAATAATCATGGACATGTGAAAAAATGGATTTCAAGTTTTGAAAATATTGTATTTTGTAATGCATCTTTTTATCGTTAATTTTCTAAATTTTTAAGTTTTCATAAATATGTCGATGTACACTATTTTTTAAGCTTTAAACTTTAAAAATAAATATAAGAATATATTTTAAGGCCATCACAGGTATTTCCAATATTAAAACCACGTTTCTCGACACTAGTTGAAGGTAGGCTCTAAATTGATTGTTTAGAGCCTAGGCTCTATACAAACCACACCTATTTCTAATAGGGCCAAAGTTTCTATGCGCCAAACCAAGGTATATGTAAAAATGCGGGCCTCTTATAAATCTATCTTTGAGATGGATTTTAAGACTTAATTTTTAAGGACATATAATCTCTAACATGGAGATCAGGAATATGAAAAATAAATAAAATTAAAAATAATAATTTTAATAAAAAAATGTAAACCGTTAGTTTGCATTGTTTTTACACCTATTTGCATCTATCTTTAAGATGGATGATTTATACTCTCTGGACCGCATATGTAGAAATGCGGTCAGCCCGCATGAGACATTTTTCTTTCTAATAGACTTAAAACATATTTGGGCTTAGATTTTTTGGAACACGTTTATCTTAATTTATGGGCGAGGCGACACCCCTACTCCAAGCTTTTTTTTTTTTTTCAAGTTACTCCCCTGTCTAGTAAACTGAACATTAGACATGTGAGTTTTTTTCGTTAAAACGAAAAACAATTGTCCGGTGTTTCAATTACTAGACAGCTCTTTAAGTTTTTTTTTTTATCTGAAATATCTTTTGGCACCTCCTTTCTGCTTGCTACCCTCCCTCTCTCTCTCTCTTCAATATTTACTCTCTCTAACAATCAACACCCATCCTTCGTCACATCTCTCTCAATTGCTATTCTGCCCCTCTCTCTCTCTAAGATTTAAAATTTGCATATCGAGATGGGAAAGATCGGGCAACCTGTTGGCCGGCGGCTATGAATAGATCGATGTCATCTCTTCCATTGACAACAACGCAAGGTACATAATCGACCTCGACCTAGTCAAGTATTGACATTGCCCGACCCACGAACCACTTTCTCGGAATTGAGCAACTTATTCCTAGTGTCTTCATCGAAAAACCCCAAACCCTAAAACCATCATCAAGCTCCTCTATGAAGAAACAAAGAGGTCAATTGGAACACAAGATGTGCACCTTATGTTGAATCTGCTCAAACCGCCTCTTTTGGACTCTTCTAGTGGAAGAAAAAAAAGCCTTGTTGGCTTCTAAAATTTTCACATAGTTTTTTTGGTCTTTTGGACAATAATATTATTACTTTTTGGTTTTACATTAGAGAGAGAGGAAGGAGAGAAGAAAGCGAAGGTTTCAAAAGAGGGTTAATGTGCCCTCAAGCCGAATCTTTCTCCATGAAACCACCTTGAAACACTAAACCTAAACCTTTGAATTATCCACTACTATCCAACCCCTAATCGACCACAACAAATAAATTGCAGCAAAATCTAGACCTTAGAGAGAGAGAACGTAGGGGACTTAAAGAGCGAGAAGGAAGAGATTCCCCGTTCGCAAGAGAGGGGTTCTTGAGTTAGAGGGAGAAAATATTGAAGAGAGAGAGAGGGTTGCAGGCAGAAGGGAGATGCCTGAAGAAATTCTTAGAAAAAAAAAAAAACAAGAAAAACTTAAATAGCTGTAATGATTTGTAGTCCTAAAAATAGTTTTTTTTTTTTGCCTATCTACTGTTCGGTTTAACTTGGGACTTTCATTTAAAGGCAAAAAAAACCCACCTATCCAATGTTCGGTTTAACTTGGGACAAAAAAAACTGGGATGGGGTGCCACCCATAAATTAAAACAAATGTGTTCCCATTTTGAAATTCCCCCTCCAATATGGCCTGCCTGTAAATTTCTCTAGATTTTTAAAAGAAAAAAAAGTTTATATGAAGTATTAACTTAGACTTAAGGTACACCTAAAAAACTTACTAGAGAAGGTTTTTCTCATGATAGAAAACTCTCAAATCAACCATCAAGATTCATAAACATGAAAAAAATGATTTGTAGTCTTAAAAATAGTTATTCTTCTAACATATTATCTGGATTATCTATTTTCAAGATTTCAAACATTTATAATCTACTTGATTGTCACCAGGCAACAATAGATTTTCATATCATTGCAAAACTCTCCAGCATTGAAACTATATATTTTTGAGGTGTAACTTACTTCTATAATATAAACTGAAACCTTATTCAAACCCCACCTTTTAAAAAGGGCGAGGTTTAAAAAAAAAATAAAAATGGCAACCCCTTAAACCCAATCTCTATTTTATGAAATTGTTATGTCCCAAGCAATTTTCAAAATATCGGACCCTCTTTCACTCTCTTTGTTGTCATATTGTTCCTCTTCCTCTCTCTCATACTCTGGTTTTCTAGCTCCACCTCTCTCTCTCACCACCATGCCCTCTCTCCCCTAAACCTCTTTTTCCCCCAAAATTTTACAAGTTTAAAGGCTCAGCAGGGCAAAATTTTTTCTCTGCTACCTGATTAAGAACATGTAATGATTCATCTATTTGGTCATTATCACAGAGTATTTTAATTACCATGTCATAAGTAACAGATTCATGGGGAAAACCAAGGAACCTGCACCTTCTACGATATTCATTGTCAATTCCAACTTATCGGTTTTATAGAGCTCCTCAATCAAAGCATAAGGTGATGGATGAGGCCTAAGTCATGAGCCAGTAAGAGTTTGATAACTCTAATCGCTTTATCACCCTTCACCGGTGTGAGTTTGACAACTCTAATGGCTTTATCACTCTTCACCGGTGTTTGGAAAATTAGACGGTTCAAATTGTAATCGCTCGGTTAGATCAAAACCGATTATTGGCCGGTTTCAGTGATCCGACTAGATGTTTAAAAAAATTCAAAAAAATTATAGAAAATGGATTTGTTTGTAATGTGGTTTTGAATGTTTCTTATCATTTTGACAAAGATTGGAATGTGTTTTAGCCATTAATATTTATTTTTATATTTTTTTTCCTATCTTTTTGAAAAATTTCAAAAATACATTTGAACATAAATTGATATTTTACAATCTTTTTTCAGTAATTGTCTAACTTCATTTTCATTTGGATGTGCTTTGTTTAAAAATACTTTAAATATACTTTTCATATATATAAAACACTTTTTTTATGTCTAACCGGTCAACTAGTTATCTAACTGGTGGAGATTACTACAACCTTCATTATTTCTTACTAGTTGAAGCCTAAGAACGAGTGTTACTCTCTCTTATAACCTCCACTCTCTCTCTAATTGCACCACCATTGGCAATCTCACCATTGTTTCCCCCCACCAATGGATCACATCCATCAATTATTCCACTTCCACCCATTCGTTTGACCCCCCCCCCACCTGCTCCATCTTCAAAACCTCTAACAGAAACCCTAACACGAATTGGGTCTATCTGAAAAAATTGTAAATCGTCCTCATTTTCAAAAGAGAAAAACCAAAGTTTGACAAGCACAAACAATCATGGCAAGCAAAACCCTTAAAAAATCCGATATCTCGAAGCTCAAAGCCTGAATAGAGCTAGAAATGGGAGAGTTTTTTTATCACCATAGATGACAGCTTTAGTGCTTCTTTAATGACGTAAAGGCCTCTATTTATCAGCTATCTAAAACACAATAAGTAGAATAAGAAGGAGACACATAAGTATTTGTGGAGCTTCGTACTCTGTATGAGACCATGTTTTAGGGCGTGAGATGCGCACAGAGAGCTCAAAGACACATGGTAGTGTTACGGAGTCAGTAACTAATGAATACTATGCCTTATAAATGCAAAGAGAGAGAGGAAGAAGAAGACGGCAAAGATAAATAAAGAGAGCCTGCTATTTTGAAAATTGTTTGGGACTTTAAAATGTTTTGGGTCAATTGGTTTTGACTCGGGTAGGCCTATGTTGGATATTTGATTTTTAAATAAATAAATTGGGGAGATTTCACTGACACTGCAAGTTTTGAATTTTCTAGCGATAATTAGCAAATCAGAGAATAATCATATAAGAAAACAAAAAAAAATGGTATTAATTAAAAAATTCGAGGCAAAAATACAGATTGTCGAAAATTAAACGGGCTAAAAAATCGTGAACGTTTTAGATCTGGCTCATAAAACCAGAGTGAAAGAATCAAGCATCCATAGACATAACAGAGTGAAAGAATCAAGCATCCATATACATAAAACCAAGTTACAATTTGTAAAGTAAGCGTATGATGATTTTATTGTGAGGATACATGAAGTCTGCGAACTATAATCTTATGCCATAAATCGGTAGCAATTAGAATTCTATTTGACAATTTTTTTTTTCAAGAGTTTCATCAAACACAAAAATGTGGTTTTGTTTCTCCCCTGTTGTGACACAAAACGTATAATGACTTTATTGGGAGCAATGTTAAACACAATAATTATATTAACAAATAATAAAAACAACAACCCGACGTTAGAAAGAAAAGGCTTCATCATAGGACTGCACGTAACAAAAATAAAAAATAAAGTAATGGTCAATCTAAATTGTTATGTTTTCTATTTTAATAAATAAATAAAATCTAAAAAAAACAAAGCAAAATTCAGCCAAACTTATGAATGAAAAGTGTTTAATGCACCAAATGACAACTATTGGACTTGCAGCCCTTGACACACCAACCATCCATCTTTAAGATGAATTGAAAAAACTGGGTATTCACTAAAATGTTTATCTACAAAGAGACCATTTATCTTTTATACAAAAATATCATAATCATTATTCTCTCATAAATTTCAAAATGGATGGTTGTCAGAGTCTCATTATACATATACAAAATTCAAAAAAAAAAACTCTTGAACTTCGTGACTCACTTTAAACCATCCAAATTGATATCTATTGAGATAAATGGTCTATTTGTTAACAAACTCCTCACTAAAAACTAAAAGAACCATTGTAAAAAAAAATTAAAAAAGGGAAAAGTATATATAGAGCCAAGGCTCTAAACAATCAAATTGGAGCCTACCACAAAAATTTCACTAGAAGAGGTTGTTTTGATGCCCAAATATCATCTCGATATCAAGATGTATGGACACGAGAAAAAAAATTTTTCAAGATTTGGAAATAGTGTATTTTGTAATGTATTTTTGGATTGTCAATTTTCAAGATTTTCAAGTTTTCAAATATATGTCGATTTATACTATTTTTTAAGCTTTAAACTTTATAAATAAATATGAAAATATATTTTAAGGCTTTCACAAAGATTTTTAGTATTGAAACCACATTTCTCGACACTATTTAAAGGTAGGACCTTTTGTACCCTTAAATTTGATTTATTTTCTAAAAGATTCGTGATCACAATGCATCATATCATCGACCTCTAAAATCTTGGATCGAAAATCCATCTCTAGGATGAATTTTGGAAAGGGATTCATGTAAATAGATGGGACGGCTGACCATCATTAGTGTATCCCTAGAGAAATTCACACATGCCTCACTTGTGATAAATAATTTACATAAGCGAACCCAAATAATTGAGTCTCGGCCTTGATTCTCATTCTATTGAATGTTCAGTTCAATCATGATTGAGTCACATAGTTTGGAGGAAAATATATCAGCCCCACACCTTAGTCATTATGTTGTGGTTTTGTGGTTTTCATTCATACTGACACCATCCTACCAACACCTTAAAAAAAATCTAACTCTTAAATTATTTGGAAAAACGGGTAGAGGGCCACTGAATTTCCCAAAAAAAAAAAGATTATAAATTTAATCTCATTTTAGTAAGGGTACCTCCTAACCAATATTAAAGTATTAAAAATTGAAGTTAAAAAAAGTTTAAATTTTGACTAACACGAAAATAGGGAAGAATGTTTTTTATTTAAGTTATTTTGGAAAAAAATATTAAGTTCACACTTACGTCAGTGATAAAAAAAACACAAAAGTTTGCTTTTTAAAATCCAAAATTGAATTAAATTTTAAAAATCAAAAATTTTTTTTTTTTGACAAAATCATGTTTGTAGTCAAAGACTTGCTGCCTATGATTTGCCTAATGCGAGGGCCAATCAGCTGAACCAAAATGGCCCAGATGAGTCCCAAGCCGAGTCTCCAATTTTATTTTAACAATCAAGAAAGAGATTGTCTACAAAGAGACAATTTATCTTTTGTATATGGAAGTCACAATCATTCATATACCCTAAATTTCAAAATGGGCGGTTGAAAGAGTGTCAATGAATAGACAGAACGTTGTTTTTTAAAAAAATTATCGGATTTTGTAACTCACTCCAAGCCATCCAATTAAACATTTAATAAGTTGGAATGATTGTGACCTCCACGTATAAAAAATAAATTTTCTCTTATAGACAATTTTCCATCAGGGAATGATGATAAGCCATGCTCTAACAAACTCATAATTTGCACAATTGAATCTCTCATATATTCACACCCATCTATTGCATATGCATTCATTTTTGTGAGTTATTACCATTTCTACACATTCTATATACTTTTTTGCATTTCTCTATTCACACATAACAAGTGCCACCTACTGTTTAAGCACCGATTATTTAAAAAAGGTTGAGGTTTTGGTGAGGCCCCGACTCTATGAAATTTGGCAAAAGCCAGGCCTCAAAACCCAATAAAAAAATAAAAATATATTTAGTGCTTGAAAATTGGTTTGCAAATTTGTTTTTGGCCCTGACCATATAATTTGAAGCTCAGTACATATTTAACAGGTAGTAAATGCTTAAAAATGAAGAAGTCTAAAAATAATATCGCAAGATGGATAATTTTCAGGGCCTCAAAATCATTTTTCGATCTCATCGAGTTGGAGAAGAATTGACTTGCAAGATTCCTAATTCTGAAATGAGATTAGACACATTTGGTTCGTGTGAAAATATTTCTACACCAATGATGTAGTTAGGTGTGATAATATTTTCACACCAATTAACTGTCTTTTGGTATAAAAAGATGCACTCTGATCAATTGGTGTGAAAATACTCCCACATTTAACTGCATGTGAGAATTTTTTCATGTGGAAAATATTTTTACACGAAACAAACATGTTAAATGTATAAAATCCAAACATCACAAAATATTCAACCTTTAAGAAAATAATATGCTGTGAATGGAGCATAAATCTTATTAGGTGGGTATTGTGAAATATTCAATCAGCTTATTTACCTTTGATACATAGAAGTTCACAATCAACCCAGTCCATCAAGTGTGAAATTAGGTAGTTAGGAGTATGCTGACAATGATAACTCACAAATTATGAAATATTTTTCTTATACTCTATGCGGAGAAATGCCATAACCCCACCCATCCGATCATGGGTAGTGTTTGGACCAAAAAAAAAAACTCCCATCATAAAATTCTATAATTGAATGATTTGTGCACATGGAGATTTAGATGAGCATTGCTCACTTAGACCTCCAATACGGTCCTGCAAAGCATGGGCCTCTCACAGAGAAACGGTTTCTTGTTCTTGCACAAGGACAACCCTAATGAGTCAAGCTCATCAATATTTAAATGGTGCAGTTTGCATACAGATGCATCCGTAAGTGTAGAGATAAGGCGCACCTTGAAATTTTATCACGGTATATAATTTTGATGTAAAATGTTATTAGGATTATCTCAAAGTCTATTTTTATATCTAATTATAAAATTTTAAATTTTAAAAAATGGTTAAAATCAAGTAGATCTATAAACATATGAAAATCTTGAAAATTGACGGTGCAGATAATATATTGTAAAATGCACTATTTATGAGACTTAAAATCTTTTTATTTTTTATAGTCATCCATCTTGATGTTGAGATGATCAATCAAATGGTTTTTCAACATTAAAACTACCTTTTTTTGATGGATCTTTGAGAGGCATCTGTAGTTCTATATTATAAGGTAACATCCTCATATAAACTTTGAGTAATGATCCTATGAGACCCTCCCACACCCATGTGTGTAGGACCCCAAATGATCACCATTAAATTTGGCACATATCTCTAAAACATCGATGTGATAATTTTTTTAGAGATCTGTGCTAAATTTAATGGTGATCCTTTGGGGTCCTACACACATGGGTGTGGGAGGGTCTCATAGGATCATTACTCATAAACTTTTTCCATATTTAAATAAGCCTTGCATATTATTTGCCTAATCAGGGAATTAATTAAACTAAGGGTTTCTATATTTCCCTTACTACATAGAAGTTTTATACTTCCCCTCCCATCCAGCTGTCAAAGTTAGATCATAGAAGTATTGACCGTTTGATCTAGATCCGATGCTTCAGAGTATATCATTTTTATTTTTTGTTCTACAAATTATATAAATATGAAATTTGGAATGTGCCATCATCTCAATAGGATGCACCTAAATAAAATATAAAAAAATATTTATAATAAAATAAAGGAATCAAAATACCCTTGAAAGTTTAAAGGTATTTTGGTTATCTTGTTTTATCGATATATATATATATTTTTTGCAGGTTCTAATTTAAGAGAGAAGTGGACACCTAAAATTTGGTATCAAAATGGTTTGTTCAAAAAAATAAAATAAAAATAAAACAGTGTAGAAGCATGATATTGTAATTGGATCCATCATAGCCATTTATTCAAAATCTGATGGCTAGATAAGAGGAAGTATATAACTACTACACATTATGGGAAGTATAGAAAGCTTGCCTTTGTCAAAATACACAAGTGATAAACTATTTAACATATTAGTTGCATCTTTTGATTGAACTTCATAATAGCCATCATAATACACATGAACACATGAACATGTTGAAATACACATGAACACATGAACATGTTGAAAATGGTAGACTTTTAAATTGTTGAAATTTGCAAGTATTTTGATAAATTTCCTTAAATTAACTAGATGTATCAAATATGCTTGGCTAATCTGATCCGTTAATTTTTTGGATGAGATTGATTTGGGCAGTCACATGTTCCACAAAAGTAGAACTTGGGCCCTACCTTTATGATGTTCCCCGTCTTCTTTGTTATGTTAATGATGGCCCAGGCCGGCTTGGTTCATATAAACCCCTATGAGCCTGGCTCATTAGATCATTCCCATTTATGAAATGTAAGGGTGGCATTGAACCTGATCAGATCTGAGATCAGATAGGTAGATCTAACATCGGGTCCAGGTATGGGTCTAAATTTTATACTCGAAAGGCATGTTCGGACCCAAAACCTCGACCTGAATACTATTGGGGTCTGGATCGACTTGATTAATATAAATATATGTGGGTATTGATAAATGTTGCCAATATGTTTGTTTCTTAAAGACTTTAAGTAGTTATTATATAAAACAATAAGGAATGTGGGTATGTATGGGTACTTATAAATTTTATACAGTACTATAAATGTTGCCAATAATATGGGTATTAAGATGGTAAAAAATGGAAAAGAAAGAAAGAAAGAGACCTCGTAGTCATAGGCCACATGTCTCAATAAACTAAAGGAAAACACAATTATTTAAATGAATAAAAAGCTTCTATTCACACAATAAAAAAATTAATTTAATTAGCACACAATCATTTCCCCTCGCCAAGGGCCACATGCCCAACTTGCACTTGTACCGGGCGATCTCTCTCTCGGGTCTAGGTCCCATTGTAATTTTCATGTTCAAGTTTGGGTCCAGATCTAATGACCATAGACCCGGTGGAGGTCTAATCATTTTCACGTTTGGTCAGATCTGGACCCGATGAAATGACAACAAAAAGAAAATGAAAAAAAGCAAACCACACGTAAGTTGACAACCAAGAGAAAGAAAAAAAGAAAAAAAAAGAGAAAAAGAGAATATTAATATCCATCCTGCGTTGTCACGAAATGATAATGTGGAATAAATACATGGCAAAACGTAAGCCCCGTATTCCTTTCTTTCTTTCACCATTAATGAAAGCACGTAGAGGCCCAATTATGGAAAATAAGAAAAAGATAAATACTGTAGTGTATCAGTAGTACATCGAAACAACCAAAAAGATACTGAAAAGGTCATGTGCACTTTACATGTGCTTAAAAAAATAAAATTTAAAGATCAAAAAAATACTATCCAATTTTTGAATGGTCAGATCTAAATATTAGGAATTCAAAATCCAATTATTTTCATTAAAGTGCCGATCGGATGAGTCTAAAGCGGCTCCCAAAATATCCCATAAAAGTAGTCCTCTAAAGTAATACTCTTAGATGTGCTTAATATTACTAATAATTCATTGTATAAATAAAAATAATTTTATAATGAATGTTGTTTAGCAGAATAATTCATAAAATTATCTAAGATAAACTTATATGCAGTTTTATAAATAAATATATATATTTTAAAATATGTTTTTACTTCATTCAAAGTAATTTACTAAAAATTATATATTTTTAACCACAAATAATTGAAAAGTCTTCAAAAAAATTAATAATCAACTAGGATTATATGTAATGCAAAGTATGTTCCAAGTAGCTAACAAAATAATATATAAGATAATCTAATCCTGATAAGATTGACTTTCGTCCAAACATGCCCCTATGTATCTATATTACACAATGTTGTCGGATTCGCTTCGGAGCCTTATTCAGTTTGCTGAGAAAAATGAAGCAATTCAGTGCTTACGCTGATTTGGGGGGGAANACTTCGGACTTATATATATATATATATTAAAGATTAAGAGTGTTATAATAAAATAAAATAGTATTTTTTTANAAGCAAGAAATGATCT
>NW_006494916.1:7487774-7501008 GCF_000471905.2 Amborella trichopoda | reverse complement strand
ACGTTAGGGTAGGGACGTACGTACTATATATATATATATATATATATATATATATATATATATATATAATAATAATAATAATAAAAAAAAATAAAAATAAAAAATAAAAATAAAAAAATTCAAAATAATAATAATTTATTGAGATATTTCTTTTCTTAGACCGAAGAGGCCGAGTTCTACCAAAGCAGCCTCAAATCTGACCGAAGAAACCAGAACCTGATTGAAGCAGAAGCACCAAGCTTCGCTTTGCTTCAATCTAAGACTAAAATTTGAAGACGTCGGCTTCTTCGGTCGAAGCGAAGCGAATTTAGTAACATTGATATTTGTTTTTTGACAAGCACTGAATTTAACAACAGTGATATTACATTAGGAGTAGATTTATAATATTCTAAAATAGGACTGTAATATCATCGTCATCACCATTAAAGCCTTATCTCAGCTATTTGTGATTGTCAACTGGAGAACCATACAGGCACCCAATTTTACATTATCCCAATAAATCCAGTTGCCAGCCCATGACCCCATTCAATATCCACACCGAATCATCATTTTCAGATGATTGAAATTTATGTTTTATTTGGGAGGCCCACAAAATTTGAAGGGGCGGGGGGGGGGGTGGAATCAATTTTCATGGTGCAGGATAAGGGGTACACATTTGGTGTGCCTTCAACCACGTAGCATCTCAAATACGCCTTAAAACTTAGACCACTTGCTGCAAAATGAGGCACAAAAGGAACCACCACTCCACCCCACGCCTCCTCCACTAGAACTATTCCCCCTCCATTCCCAACCTTTATCTTCCTTCTCCTTTTAGAGAGAGAGACTATTCCCAACCTTAGAGAGAGAGAGAGTATTCCCAACCTTATATCCAACTCCTTAGAGGGAGAGAGGTTATATTCCTAACCTTATATTCCAACTCCTTAGAGAGACAGAAAGAGAGACTATTCTCAACCTTATATCTAGCATTCCAACTCCTTAGAGAGAGATGTATTATATTCCCAACCCTCCCTAAAGAGAGAGACTATTCCCAACCTTGATTTCAACTCCTTAGAGAGAGAGACTATTCCCAACCTTGATTTCAACTCCTTAGAGAGAGAAAGAGAGACTATTCCCAACCTTATATTCCAACTCCTTAGAGAGAGAGACTATTTCCAACCTTGTATTCCAACTCTTTAGAGAGAGAGAAAAGAGAGAGAAAGAGGGAGAGAGACATCCTATCGCTGACTTTCTTATTGGTCCAAAACCTAGATGTTTTGTGTAATTAAACACGAATCGAGGGAAGGAAAAAGTTTATATAAGGTGTTATGCACCTAAAAAAACCTATTAGAGAAGGTTGTTTTTATGCTAGAAAGCCTTCAACGATTTTGAGATTTATAGATATGGAAAAGATGAATTTTAGTCTTAAAAATGGTTCATTTTTTAACACATTATTTAGAGCATTCATTTTCCATATTTTCCAAGTGTTTTTGGATCCGATCGTCACCATTTCTAAAAAAAATTTAATAATCAGAGACAACAATAGATTTATATATGTCATTGTAAGGCTTTGTGGGACCGGAAGTGCATTTCCAGCCTGGTTTTGAAGTGCACCGTATTTCAATAGTATAAGGTTGATACCTTATACAAACCTAACCCTAGAGAGAGAATTCCCTAGTATTCTAAATGAGAGAGAGAGATCTGGGGTACCCTACAACACTATAAAGAGAGAGACTTACTGGCTTACAATTAACAATTAATTTGTGCACCACCCTCTTTTCAAAGCATCTCATGCTATCGTCTTATGTAGAGAGACAGAGAGAGGAGAGAGAAAGAGAAGGAGAAAGAGGAACAGAGAGAGTTGGGGAACGGGAGGGCAAGTCACACTACAGGGCTATAGAAAAGACCGAAGTCTGTTGTTTTATTGCCCAGTCTCTTTTACCTTCTCAATCCATTGGTCTGAGAGAGAGCGAGATCCACCAATCCAAATCCTTGAGAGAGAAATCCAAATCCTCGAGAGAGAGAGAAAGATCTTCTTCTAGCTTGTCATCTCATCCCATTGTTAGAGAGAGATCGATCTTCTTCTTGTCATACCATTGTATGAGAGAGAGATATCCCCCTATTCAAATTGAAATTGAGAGAGAGGGAGAGAGAGGGGCTATCAATCCATTGTGGATGGGCAATGAAAAACAGAGACCACCCCAATAGCCCCAAGCAGGAAGAAGAAGAAGAAGAAGAAGAAGAAGATGAAGAAGACGGCAAGGCGAGATGTGAGTGGGACTTCACCCTCTCCGCACTCATCTCGCCCTCTCATCTGGCTGACTACTCTGACACGATTGCTGCTATCGAATTCGACCACTCCCACTGCTTCATTGCCACCGCCGGGAAAGCCCGAAAGATAAGAATCTACTCTCTCAGCACTCTCTGTGGAACCCAAGAAAACCACCACCAACAAAACCAAGGCCAGCAGCTCAGGACTAGGCATTGGGACCATAATTCAGCTGGTGACTTCTATCTATGCACACCAGCCAAGCTTTCCAGCCTGAAGTGGAGACAAGACACAAGTCCCTCACGTGTTGGCTGCGGCGACTACGACGGTGTCGTCACAGAGTACGATCTCGAGCAACGAGTGCCAGTAGGTGAGCGTGATGACCATGGCGGTCGCCGGGTGTGGAGCATGGATTACTCATCCCACACTCCAGCCCTCGGGGCCTCCGGGGGTGATGATGGGGCTGCTCACTTATGGGACACAAGGTTGGGTACTTCCAATCCACCAGTGGCTTCACTGCGTCCCGGCATTGGCATTGGCACCGGCACCGGCACCGGCACCGGTACGGGAATTGTGACTTATGCTCCGGTATGCTCAATCGAGTTTAGTCCTGCATGTCATCCTCTCATTGCCATTGGCTCTGCGGACAAAAACGTCTACTTATATGATGTTCGGGCCCTTGGCGCAGGCCCGCTGGCAATCCTGAAAGGCCATGCACGCGCAGTTAGTTATGTGCGCTTTCTCGGAGAAGGCTCAGTGGTTTCTGCGGGAGTGGATGGGTGCCTGAAGCTGTGGGACATTAGTGAGCTCCGGGTTGTGCGCACTTTCGAGGGGCACTCCAACACAAAGAACTTCGTGGGGTTGTCAGTGTGGAGGACTGGAGGGCTCCTAGGGTGCGGCTCTGAGAGCAACGAAGTGTACGTCTACGATCGAAGGTGGGGAGAGCCAGTATGGGTCCAGGGGCTCAGGCCGGATGGGGGTGAGTGGGTTCCACCTCATCAACCTAGCGGGTGCGAAACGGCTTGTGGTCATGAACCTAGTGGTTGCCAAAGGGCTCGTGGACATGAGCCTAGTGGGTGCCAAAGGGCTCGTGGGGCCAGGTTTGTGAGTAGTGTTTGTTGGAGGCAGACTAGGGATGAGGAGTATTGCACCCTTGTTGTGGGGGCCTCCTATGGAGTCTTGCAAGTGTTCACGGGAAACAAGAGGTTGGCATGATTTCCATTATTTTTGTAAACTTAGAAGAAATTCTTTGGAGCTTTGTTCCAAATCCATTTCTTTTTTTCATTCAAGCAAAACGACATTCACATGAGGATGGTCAGAATCCCACTTGGAATCTCAACATAGAAGGTAAATATCACATAGAGAGGTTACCTTCAGTTATATAAAAATTTACTTTTGCATAAATTATTTTGGCATTGGATCTCCTTGAAGTTTGTGATGCTCTCTTTTTCAAGAATGGATGCCGCTTATCCACAGTAGAAGTGCACCTTATCCATAGTAGAAGTCCTTATCCAATATGTAGTCATTGTTTCTATCTATCATCGACTAACTTTTACATTTGCATGTGCACAAGGAAGGACCACAAATAGTAGGGATTTCTATACTGAGATCTACACAAGAACTTCAGGAAACCCTAAGAAATGAAAAGCTCTAGGTTAGAAGAACATCATAGTGATAAGAGTAAATAATAGAGTAAAATTTTCTTTCAAAGTTAGTAAGCTAAAAGTATGATTAATGGAAGGAATAGGAGCTTACTAAAAATATGATTAATGGAAGCAATAGGGGGAAAACATTACTCTTAAGCTAAATATTTACTTTTGCACGTATTATTTTGGCATTGGATCCCCTTGAAGTTTGTGATGCTCTCTTTTTCAAGAATGGATACTCCTTATCCATAGTAAAAGTCTTTATCGAATATGCTTCTAGGGAAAATATCTCATTATCCCATGTTTTTAACTTCCATATCTCATGAGAATCAAAAATTGAAAATATTATTTGTAAAGCAAAAAGTCTCCATCTTTTCCATCACTGTATCTCTCTCCAAAACTCCATCCCTCTCTCACATCACTGTATCTCTCTCTCCCTAAACTCCATTTCTCTCTCTAAAACCCAAACTCCTTCTCTCTCTCACATCACTGTCTCTCTCTCTCTCTCTCTCTCTCTCAAACTCTATTTCTTTTAAAACTCAAACTCCATCTCTCTCTCACATCACCGTCTCTCTCTCTAAAACCGAAACTCTATCTCTCTCTCTAAAATCAAGTCTCTCCCTGCATCTCTCTGGTTTTCTACGCTTTCTTGGCCCTGAACTCACCATTCAAAAGAACATTACTGCTTTGGTTTTCAACGCTTTCTTGGCCCTGAACTCATCATTTAGTTTTCTTATCCATTGATAATAGTATCACATGTAACAAAATCAGGAGAACAAGCAAAGGTAAACATCCATGCCTCACAAGCACTACAAGCCCACACAACAGGCCACTCTTGGCCATAGCCCAATAGGGAGCCAAGCTCCCATTTTCTCTCTCTACATTTTGCCTCTCAAGCCCCCTCACTTTTTTGCCGTTACAAAATGTTGACCATTCTAGATCCAGTCCATCCACCAAGAGAATGACATACTTGAAATCCTTGAAGGCAATCACAGTTCTTTGCCTCTTTCCTCACCACATCAAGCACTGAATCAATGAGCTCTGCCCCCTCTACGTAGTGGCCTTTGACCCAGTTATTTCCAGCACCAGATTGACCAAACACAAAGTTATCAGACCTAAAGATTTGGCCGTAAGGACCAGTGCGCACACTATCCATGGTTTCGGGCTCAAGATCCATGAGAATGGTTCTTTTTTGTCTAGCTAGAAACCGAACCAGAAGGGATTTCCAAAATTTTAGTTCCAAAATTTTGTAATTTTCCAAAATTTAAGTCTTTTGGGTTTGTTCATTGGTTTTTGTGGAATAGTTTGGTAAACATGTATTAGCGATCTGATCTACACTATAGGATCGATAATAATATCACATAGGTTTGACAAATATTGTTGGTGCCGGCATGTGATAATATTCTTAGCTCACTTACACTTGTCCAATTAAGATCTGACTGTTGTAGGTCTCTAAACACATATGAACTGTATGTGTATGAGTTGAAAGATTCTTATCAATAAAAGAAGGGAGGGTTTATATAAGGCATCCACCTTATGGTTGATATGGTGATAATGAAAATCACCCCCATAAGGAAATCCCTATTACACGGGATTGATATTGATAAATTTCTTAGATTAGTTAGGATACCCATTAATGTCCAACTCGATTAGATTTCTTGGTTATATCTTAAGTTTGTGATGTATGTGACGTCAATGGGATTCCTATCTAATATAAGCTTAAGAACCTTATATATAATGAGTGAGAAAAGAAAAAAGTCATCATATGGGAAAAGTAGCTTCTTAGAGAGAGAAACTTCTCTATCGGTGGATTCTATAGAGTGATAGGCTCGTTTCCTGTAGAGAAGTGTTTTACATACAGATTTTGGGTGGTATCACCTTTTTAGTATAAGAAAGCCTCAATTGCTTTCATAGTTCTCTTTCTAAGATAGTGGTTATGGAATAGACTTGTAATATTATGGAATGATGTCGATCTGGAAAGTAAAAGGGTTCCTCGACTTGGTTTTGTCGATGCTCAAAGAGATAACTCTGTGTCCCAAAATTTGTAATGTAACTCTCATTAGTATAGTGAATATCAATTTGCCATGCATATGAATGTGGCCCTCTTAGGGTGACTGACATAAATTTTTATATTATGTGAGTTAAGTACATGATCATGTGGGATTTAACCTTTGAGGTTTCTATTTTTGCATCTAAAAGGGATCTTAAATTCTAACAAGTGGTATCAGAGTGCATAGTTCAATACAAAGGTTGGGTTTATGGACTCGGTCTAAGAAAAACATGTGGCAAGTTGTCCTAGTGCTTTGTTTGAGATGCAGAAATATGATAGAAAGCACAAATCTTTTTCAACAAGAACAACAAAGGGATTTATTTTACAAAAAAGGGGAATTTATAAAGCTATATGATGGGTGTTGGCATGGTGAGCATGTAATTTTGTTATCAAGGTGAAATATTTGATAGGGTGATATTGAAAATTATCCACATAAAGAAATCTTGTATCGTATGTGATTGTTATTAATACATTTTCTAAGGTAGTTGAGATACCCATCAAAGTCTAGTTTGGTCAGGATTCAATGGGATCTATTTGTTATGCGATTCATAATTTTATATATAAGAAATAAGATAAGAAAGAACATGTGCACCCTATTTGGGTCACCATATAGGAAAGATAGCTTCCTAGACAGAGAAACACCTCCATCGGTGTCTCCTACAGAGTGAGAGATTGGTTTCTTGCAGAGAAGTGGTTCGATGAAAATGTTGCGTGCCTTCCCTTTTTAGTTAGAGAAAGTGAGTGTTTCAAAAAGCGTTAGGCGGGTCCTATGCAGCCTGGGGGGTCTAGGCTGCCCAACACCTAGGCAAGCACCCAGAACCTGGGTGGCGCGGTCGAATCCAAAAAAGATGCCCATTTGAATAAAAAAGTAATATATAGTATAAAAAATAAAAACTAGATATTTAAGGCACTTACTTTGAGTTTGATTGCTCAATCTTCAAACTTGCACCTCAAAGATGCTTCTAAGGACTCAAAATCTTTTAAAAACCCCCCCAATAGATTTATAAAACATCAAAAATTAAATCTAATATCAATGGGCGATGTTTTGATCAATATTTGACAACGTTGAGAAACCCTTCGATCTTAAAGAAATCACAAAAAACTAATTTTTTTTATGCGTTCTCTCTTTAAAATGGGCTCCAATAAGTTTTAGGCTTCAAATGAACTTAAAACCATCATTCTAACCCTTCATATTTTTTAAAAAAAACAATACAAAAAAAAAAATCTCTGCCTCTGGGTGGGGCGCAGGCCCTAAGCGGCCTCCATGGGCTGGGCGCTAGGCGCCCGCCTAGGCAGGTTCCGTACCAGAGGGACTGCCCAGGGACTACCGCCTAGGCGACTGCCCAGAGACTACTGCCTAGATTGGTTGCATCGCCCAGACCTTCTGGATCGCCTAGGTCCTAGGTGGTCCACTTTTTGAATCACTGAGAAAGTCTCATATACTCTTGAGCTTCTCTTCCCAGACAATGATTTGTATCTCAAAATTTGTGATGCAACACTCATCAATAGAGTGGATTTGAGTTTGTCATACCCATGAATGTAGCCCTTTTAAGGTAAACTACATAAATCTTGGTGTTCTTGTGGAATATATCATTTATGATTTATTTATTTTATTATGGCTTATACTCTTGCATATTTTGTCTCCAGCGGGTTAAGTATATAATATTGTTGGGATCTAACTTTTGAGTTTCCTTATTTCCTCGGCTCAAATCGGCTTATTAGCTTGGCCCTGCCCAGCCTGACCCTAAAAACTAGGGTTTGGGGCACAAAAAGTAGCTTGAGGGCTGAGCTAGGGTCGAGTCATCGTGGTCTAAGAGTAGGGCTGGGCCGATTGAGGTAAGGTTCTTTGATAATATTAGGCTAGACCAAAACCAACATGAGCAGGCTCCGGTTTGAGCTAGGGCCATGGCCTCTTTGTCTCGGTCAGGGCCAAGGATGACCCGACTAAGCCCCATCTTGTTGCTTGTCCTATTATTTCCGCATCTAAGAGGGTTTCGTAAATCTTAGCACGTGAAACAATCAAAGTAAGGCATCTCTCCAAACCATGTTGAAGATGCATTTTCAATGTTAGAGACTCTTATGATAGCATGAAAATCTATTTTCATCTAATTATAAAATTTAAAGTTCTAAACATAATGTAGATTCAGTAGATATATAAACACCTAAAAATCTTGAAAATGGATGACCCCGATAATATATTACATGATGCACTAGTTTTATGACTTAAAATTAATCATCATCATCATCATCATTTTAGCATTTTTTTCCAATTAATTGAGGTTGACTACATGAATCTTGGTTATTCATTCTGCTCTATTAAATGTCATATCCTTAGTGAGGCCAAAGTCTCGATCTCTTTTCGGACTACTTCCAACCACTTCCTTTTGGGCTTACCCCTTGCCCTTTTCAGTCATTCTATTTAAACTAATTCACACCTCCTAACAGGTACTGTACTTGATCGTCACCACACATGGCCAGCCTACTTAAGTCTACTTTGTCTCATTTTAATGCCTATTGGTGCCACACCTAAATTCTCTCGATTAGATTCATTGTGAATTCTATCTCTTCTTGTCTTACAACTCATCCATCTCAACATCCTCATCTTCACTACACTCATTCCATGTGTATATTATTTTTTGTTTGCCCCACAGAGCAAAGATGATATCACTGTTGCGCTTTAGAACTTACCCTTCAGCTTCATTGGTATGCAACTATCATATAAAATTCCAGTTGCACATCTCCACTTCACCCACCCAGCTTTTATTCTGTGTACAACATCTTTCTCAATCTCTCCATTTTCCTAGATTATCGACCCAAAATATTGAAAGTACAATATTTTTTGTACTTCCAGACTATCAATCTTAACTATTTCCTCATCTCTACGCCTATTATTGCTAAATTTGCACTCCATATGCTCTGTCTTAGTTCGACTAATTTTAAAACCTTTGGATTCCAAGGTATCCCTCCAAAATTCTTTGTGTTGATGCCATTTCGGGTCTCATCAATTAAAACTATGTCATCTGCAAACAACATGTACCACAATACCTCATCCTGTACGTGCCTAGTTAAGTCGTCCAAAACTAAGACAAAGAGGTACAGACTCAATGTTGACCCTTGATGTAGACCTATTGTCTCAGACAACTCACTCGTCTCTCCACTAGTTATTCGTACACTAGTAACCGTTACATTGTACATATCTCTCACCAAGTTGATGTAATGTCTAGAGACGTTTTTTTATTTTTTCAACTCCCGCCAAATCAAATATCGAAGTACTCTATCATAAGTTTTTTCTAGATCAATAAAGACCACGTGGATGTCTCTTCCCTTCGTCCTCAACTTCTCAATTAGTTGTTTAAGTTGAAAAATAGCCTTAGTTGTTTACCCTCCCGGCATAAAACCAAATTGGTTTTCAGATACACTTATTTCATTCCTTAATCATTGCTCAATAACTCTTTTCCAAAGCTTCATAGTATGGCTCATAAGCTTGATCTCTTATTACTATACACTAGGACTTAAAATTAATATTCTTACGTATATAAACATTTTGAGGTTGAAATGCTAAATTGGTAGTTTTCTTTGGCGCAACACATTTCAGGTTAGGTTGACACCTTGTCTAAATCTACTTACCCAAAAAGAAAAACACCTTATATAAACCTTCTTCATAAAAGAAAGATGCATACCGATTTGGCAGCAAAGAGAACTATGACCATCAACCATGCTTATTATATGGGAGAACACAAGATTCTAAGTGTTTTTGGTAGGGCTGGCAACAAGCCCAGCCCAGGCCGATCACTACTCCCTAGAGGGCTGGCCTAGGCCTAGCCCAGCTTTGACCAGGCCAAAGAGGCTGGGCCCTAGCACTATCAGGGCTAGGCCAGGCAAGAACAAATAAAAAAGATATAAGGAAAAGTAAAGAAAATGAAAGCTGGGCTGGCCTTGGGCCACATTTCGTAGCCCACATCCTAGTTTTTTTAGGGCCGGGCCGACCGGGCTGGGCTGGGGCACTTAGCCCATTGCCCCATTTAGTTTTTGGAAAGATAATTCTTTGGGTCGCACCCTAGTCTAGGAAAAAGTGGCTTGAAAAATAAAATACTCTTTTGTGTTCTATCTACCGTTTCTCCTTGGAGCCTCCCATTGAGCCAAGTTTTGGTAAAATATGAAGAAATTAATGGAAGACAACCTGAAATGGTCGAAAGGAAACGTGGGTCAATTTGTTGTTGTCCTTCGTTAAGGCTCACTCCTATGGTTGATACATTACCTATTAATTCTTGAAGACAAAGATGTGGGTTTTTGCATAGCTACATGTCAACAAAGGAGTGGACGGTGAGGGGAAGAGGACAGGGGACCACCGAGTATGGCTGTACACACTTAGAGAGAGAGAGAGAGAGAGAGAGAGAGATCTTGGATAATGTGGCCTTTTTTTTTGTTTTGGGGAAGAGAGATTGGATAATGAGGGTGAAGACCTGTAGTTTTGAGATTAATGGTTACAATTTATACTTAAGCTTAAGATGGCCTTGGAAAATGTGGGTCAGAACCTTCAGGTTTAAGATTGAAGTTTGGAGTTTAGCTTAAGATGGTAATTACAAGATTGGGAATCATAAATTTCAACCATTGTCGTGATGCTCTAATGTGCTAAGTACGTTTGCATTATTCTGTTTGCAAGCTTTTATAAAGTAAATTTGACATGGGAAAGTACTTTGTAGGGCCGTGGTTTTATAAAGCTACATTTAAATCTCATGAAAAAATGTAGACCATGTTGAAAGGATGGCGCACCTTCAAATAATCGAAAGATGTTATTTGAGTATTGGAAATCTTTGTAATGGCATGAAAATTTATTTTCATATCTGATTATACAATCTAAAGCTTCAAAAATAGTGTAGATCAAGCAGTGAATACTTGAAAACCATGACAGTTGACCGTTCGAAAAATGCATTACAAGATGCACTATTTTCAATATTTGAAATTCATTTTTCTCATGTCCATACATCTTGAGGTCGAGATAATCAAATTGAAAGTTTTTAAGCATCGAAACAATCATTTGTAGTAAATTTTTGAGGTGGATCTTAATTTGATTGTTTTGGGCCTTACCCTTGTATAAACTTTTCCCGTGTTGAAAAGCCTAGTCACTTTTCCAACCTCGGGTGTGAAAAAATAAGATTTTAACACTAACATTAATCTATTTTGCAAAAATTCTTAAACACTGTTTGAACCTACAAAAATCTAAGCTATTGGATAATACCATTTGTCCATTAATTATGTGAAAAGATTAGGAGCAATGTGTATTTAATAGTTACTCCCTCAGGGTAAACCTCATGTTAGAGATTGTCATTATTATTATTATTCTTATTATTATTATTATTATTATAATTATAAAATAATAATAATAATAATGGCATGCGGGTCATTTTACTAATGACAACTAAAGGATTATATTAGGGTATACATACATGTGAGCATTTACTAAATGTATTAACATTTTGGACACTAATTACATTTGTTTTGTAGTATAATTTTTTTTTGAACAAGGGTATTCTTTGTCATTAAAAGGGGTAGAATAGATATTTTTTATTATGTCATTTAATGTTTAATGTGGGTGATGTCATACACATGTAGATGATGCCATCATCCACTATAATTAATAAATGCTCTTCTTTCCATCATAATATTTTACTTTGTCTTTAAATAATTATCGAAAATACCCATAGACAAAAAGTTACATTAGAGGGTAATGATATTAAATGTCTAAAATTATTGAGTACATTTAGTAAAAGAAAATTGTTTCATGCGGCTGGACCGCATGACTACATATACAGTCCAAAAAGTATAAAACATCCATTTTAAAGATGTATGCAAGCAGATGTTCCATCAAAAAACAATAGAAACTGACGGTCCAAATGTTTTATTACTAGAATTATTATTGCTAGTTTTTAAAATTTACTTATTTTTTCATATTCATTATCTCCATGTTAACGATTAGATGTCCCAAAAAATGAAGTAAAAAAATCCATCTCAAAAATAGAATTATTAATGGGCCCGCATTTCTACATATGCGGGCTTGGCCGCATAAAAACCGGGTCCTTTAGTAAAATGCTAACATGTATATGTACCATAACATAATCTTTTACTAAGCAGGTAATAACAAATTTAGCTAATGGTAATTTTCTAAACTTTTAAATCCAATATTTTATTTATGATTGAAAAATGTCCTATTTTTAACCAAGTTTTCAATAGTTGACCTTATATTTTTTCTGTTTTCATTATTTTTTAAATTTAATAAAAACAAAAAGTCTGACTCGCCGATTCCAGCAACAGTCGGGTCTTGATAACACTGACCCAAACTGTCAAAGGTGTGAGATGTAAAATCAAACACCTGCCTTTGTATCATTTCATCCGTACATTGGAACCTCAACACCATTCTTAGTAAGAAAACTTTGAATTTCTAATGTGGTGTTTCATTTAATAAAAGGAAAAGCTAATATAAGGTTGCAACATTAAAATAGCACCTAAAAATTCCATCTTGAAAGGCTGTTTAGAAATTGGAAAATCCTCTAAGTGGTCGTTTGAATATGAAAAAGAAAAAGAAAAAAAAGATTTCGAGTCCCAAAAATAGGGTATCTTGCAACACATTATCTAAACCATCTATTGTTAAGATTTTTATATGTTTTTATATATATTTATTTTATTTGAACCATTTTTTGGATCTAAAATGTTATAATTAGAGATGTAAATGTAGGGGAGGCAATGGACTTGGACCTAACCTAGGTCTAGGTATGGGTCCAAGAATTGGACCTGACGGCTCGGGTCCAGGCCCATGCGGACCCGACCCGAATAATGTTATTATATAAATAATATTTAACATATAATATTTTAATAATATTTAGTTAGTATTTAAATAAATATAACTATATATTTTTAATTATAGTATTCAAATAAGGGTGCGGTCTGTATAGAGCCGAGGCTCTAACCAATCAAAGTAAAGCACACCTTCAAATAGTGTCGAGAAATGTGGTTTCAATGTTGAAATCTTTGTAACAGGCTTAAAGTATATTTTCATCTTTAATTATAAAATTTAAAGCTTCAAAAATAGTGTAGATGGAGCAAATCTATGAAAACTTAAAAATCTTGAAAATTGACGGTTCAAACATGCGTTGTAAGATGCACTATTTCGAACTATCAATGCGTTGTAAGATGCACAATTTCCAAACTTGAAATCCATTTTTTTCTCATGTCCATGCTTCTTAATGTCCAGATGATCAATTTGAGGACATTTGGACATCAAAACAACCTCTTGTA
>NW_006494916.1:7465437-7487754 GCF_000471905.2 Amborella trichopoda | reverse complement strand
ATGACATTTCTATATATTTAAATATATTTTTCTTATTTTTGGATTGGGTCTGGTTCGAATCAGGACTCGGTCTAGCCGGGCCCAACCCGTTGCCACCCCAAGGTAAATGGATTCTCGGACTGTCTTAAGAATTTTTAGCACCAAAATTGACCTGTTGCCACCCCAAGGTAAATGGATTGTAAATGGATTCTCAGGCTGTCCTAAGAAGTTTTGGCACCAAAATTGTATCTTGTAATAAAATTTGGTAGTACACCTTACTTTGATTTGATTGTTTCAGGTTGCAACCTTATGCAAACCACGCCCTTAATAAAATGTAAATACGAAAACGAAACAATTTGCTACTCTTTCTTTCTTCTTGCCACAACACATTTACTACCACATTACATTTTAACAGTGAGAGGCAAAAGGATAACTTCAATAAATATCATTTCCTTATGAGGCCAAAAATTTAAAAATGGTCACATACAATCTGGAGAGAAGGGTCCCCAAATCATTTAGAGCCAAACCAGAGCACCTGCTTCTCTCTTTCAAAATAACAAAAGAATAAGTAATAAAATCATGTGAAAAATGAAAGGAAAAACCCGAGAACCAAGAAAAAATGATGAGAGTGACCAACACTCTACAAATGCAAGGAAACAAAAATTACGAAGGGTCGGCGGCTGCCTCCTCTGCCGGAATCAAAGCAGCATTTCGCTTCATGGAAGCAGTCTTGATCAGATGGTTGTAATTGCCCTTCTCCTTGAAAAGCTGAGCAAAATGGTGCTTACAGTAAAGGATGCCATCAAGAGCTGCATAAGTTGAGGGTGTAAGGGGGCATCCTCCATGTGAACACTTGAAGCATGACTTGTGATATGATTCACCCTCCACTGTAACCTGAACCATTTTGTTCTCTTTCTGATGAGTAGGATAGTTGGGATTTGTGTAGGGAAAGTGTGTGACATAGGATCATGGTAATAGTGTATGGTCATAGGGAGAATAGATAGTTTAAATGGTGATGGAGGGATGGTAGGACAAGCAATAGACTTAGTGAAATATTTGGTAAAACCTCTTCTCCATCATCCAATCCATTGATGAAGTGGTGATAACCCTTATGACTCTATTCTTTCCATGATCATATGGATTACAATATCTTCACCCTTTGTATTGAGGAACATATATATATGCACTAGCAACATACAATCTGACTTGGGTTAAAATTACTGAAACACTATCAACAAACTTTTTAAACTTCAGCTACCATCTTTAAAGCCCATAAAAGAGTAATATGCCATTTACAAGATCATTTAAGGCTGATATCAGGATGATAACCACCTACAATTACTTGTCTTTCAAGAAGTGATGAAAAAATGCCAACCAAAAAAAAATGTCTAACAGGAGGAGAAATTATGTTTTCGTCGAAATAATTTGGCCAATCATACATATTGTGATCCACAATCCTTCTATTGTAACAACATTCTTTGTTCTTTTCAAATTAAGGGGGATCATAATACCATGAGCTCAATCCAGAATATGGTTAGCAATTAGTATTATGACAATATATTGGTAAAACCAAAATGTCAGTAGTAAATTGGTTTCAGTTTAGAAAAATGGAGCAAATAAAAGGGGTTAAAAAAAATGACGTGCCCAAAATTGTTGAATGAAAAACACGTGATTAGTTCATAACAGACTAAAAAAAATGGAGCTAACAAGAGCAGGAGCATATATGTATATCTGTGTATGTGCATTATATGGGATGTTCACTTACTTATATTGCTTTAAAAGAAAAAATATAATTTTGGTTTACAGTATAAATAACCAACAAATAAACCGATATTAATACCTTGTTTCTGCTCAGAGGGCAATATATCTTATTTTAAATCGACAAAAATGGCAAAGAAGAATAAAATTAGAGCAAAATTTTTAATTCTTTTGAAAAAATGAAAATGTCGGTCTTTTTTATTGAGATTTTTTTTGAAGTTATTTTGAAAATTATTCATTAAAAACTTTTTTTTTAATCAAAGTACTTGATCATGTGAATGAATGCACCATTATGTACACATTGATCTATAAAAGATGGATGTATGAGGTAAGAGCATAAACAAACAATGAAAGTATGTGATGTGTTAAGCATACATGCATGCATCAGGCAAAGACATAAACTACCTTCTCTAGAGGATATGCTGTTTTATAGCAAGTAGCACACTTGTCCTGTGTCCCTGAGAAGAGAGAGGAAAGTTTGCTGGGGGCCCTAGCCTGCAAAGAACAATAAACATACAATTCACAGTAAATTATCTCAGTGTCAATGGCTCACTATAAGCAAAATTTTGCAAGACTGATAAATTAAGGAGAAGCTCATGAAGTGCTAAAATGAAGAAAGATGGTCATAATCATGGCTGCCAATGCGCCAGGCTGCCTGACTCAGATAACCTAATGCCTGCAGAAAGTGCTAAGGCCTGGCCTTAGCTTAATGACCAAGGTCGGCCAGCCCATAGAAGATCGTGCAGAGTTTGTTTGAGTGGGCTCAGGTAATTGTATAAAACCCTCCAAAGGCCCATGGGCCGGGATTTGGCCTAGGCCCAACTAAATGATTTGGCCCTGGCTGGGTCCAGGACTGGCCATAATATCTCAAGCCTTATGCCGACATTTGTCGGTCTGTTCCCTGCACTAATCATAGTATGTTAGGCTTCATAGCATTCTTTTGGACAAATATCAATAACATCCTCTCCTGTACTCAACGAATTTGCTTTTACACGTTTGGTACGTGTGAAAGTATTATTGTGAAAGTATATTTACATGAAAGAATTCCCCCATATGATTTTAAAATCAATTTGCAACTAGATGGTGTGAGTATACAATACACCACAAGAGCATCCACTGTATGTTTCCACCTACCGATGGTGGACATTAATCATACCTGGGTGAGTGTTAAAAATTGAAAATTCGAGTTAAGTTCGACACTATCGCATAGGAATGGATAGTGGATGTGCCGAGGTGGTATATCATATATCACAATATGTAAGTGTAATGCATGGTCTATAGGGCTGGGAATGGGTTGGGTTAGATCTAGATAGACCTAGACCCAGACCCGACCTTATTGGACTTAGGTTAGGAGCTACTCTAGCTCTAAAATTAAAAAATATAAATAATATAAACAATTATGATATATTTTATAATACATAGTTACTATGTATTTTTGCTTATTCACATATATGTAAGGTCAGGTTGACCTCGACTCAGACCTGAGCTCACCTAATAGTGTCCAAGTTGGACCCGAACCCAAACCTAACCTAGGTTGGGTCAAGGTCAAGTGGAACTAGACCCAATCAGTTGGGTCCATTGTATGGGTTGAGACTTGGATCTGATCAAGTAGACTATCGGATCCATGGGTTGACCCGGCTTGTTCCCCACCTTAATAAGTTTTCTAAAAAAATAGAAATCTAAAAAAATTAGGACTCTGGGCTATATCTCTTAGTTCTTGAGATATATGTAATACCTATGGGAAGTTTTCTATTTGGTGTAGACTCCTAACATTATATATATGGGATGAAAATGCAGAGAAGTCATATGGCCTATTTAGATCACCATATAGGAAAGGCGGTTTCCTCTAGAGAAAGAGGCATGGCCTCCTCAACATAAGCAAGACCTCCCCTTCGAGAGAAAAGAGCTTCTTATGGAGATAAACACCACAGATGTACCTTCTGTGAGAGGCTGGTTTCTGATAGATAATCAGCAAGGCCTCCCCATAGGGAGAAGAAAGCTTCCTATGGAGAGAAACACCATAGATGTGCCTTCTGTAATAGGTTGGTTTCTGGTAGATAAGCAGTCCCATGAAGATTTTGGGTGGTTTCCCCTTTAGAGAAAGAAAATCTTGGTTCCTCTCAAGGTTCTCCTCCTGGACAGTAGTTTAGTTGTGGAATGGAGATGGTCTCTTCCTGAACTGCGGTTTAGCTGTGGAATAGAGATGAGAGGTCGACGATGGTGCCGATCTAGAGACTGAGTCTAAAAGGGTTTACTTGACTGGGTTTTGTCGAGGGTTATAGATGTAACTCTATGTTCCAAAATCTATAATGTAACTTCCATTGGTACAGTGGATTTTAGTTGCCGTACCCGTGGATGTAGCCCTTATAGGGTGAATCACGTTATCTTTGTATTCTTGTGGTGTGTGTGTATTTTATGCTTTATTTCTCATATTATGGCTCGTGCTCTTGTCTATTTTGTTTCTAGCTTGATAAATAAATCTTTATGTTCTTGGCGTCAACCACGTAAATCTTTGTTTCTATTTGGTAGGATCCAATATTTGAGATTCTTGTTTCCGCGTCTAAGAGGGATCTTAATTCCTAACATTGATCATCATACCGAGTACAAAGGTGCATATACATTTGCTAATAATACAAATTTTAGAAATGGCAACATTAAAAATAGTTCTTCCATAGTAGTAGTACTATTTAAAGAAGGAAAGGTGTGGCATTGATGTTTTGAAGATTGCCTCGGCCAAGGTACTCGGGCATTGGCCGAGGCAAGTAACTCAACAGAGTTCAAGTTGCTTTGGCCAATTATGCACAATAAAAAAAAAAAAGTGAAAAGTAAAAAAAAGGAAAAAACTCTTAAAAAAGTTAAAAATCAGAAAAAAATAAAAAAAAATGAAGTTAATAGAAATCATTAGCAGACTAAAGAAGATGGAAAAAAAAAAAAAAATCTAGCAAAGATAGATTATTGAAAAACTTATTTTATCTTGAATATCTCAGAAAAAATAAAAAAAAAGGAAAAAGTATGAAAGTCCTAAAATCATTTAAAAAACTTTCATGTGCTTCTAAATTAATATTTCTAAATAATGTATTGGTATTTTTTATTTGTTATATTTTTAACAATTTTTTATATGTCTTTTAGAGGTTTTTTGGTGTAGGATGAGTTGGCACCCAACTAGCCTGGCTACTAGGGCTAAGTAATTTGCCCTAGTCCAAGTGGATTCAAGAGAGTTCTGAAACAATGTATGGGATTTTACATGAACAAAGTATATTTTTTGTGAGATCTCAAGAAGAAAAACTGTGGGGTTTTAGTTGAATTAATTTTTTTTTCTTGTTTTTTTCAATTGAGGTTTCAAGAAGAAAGGGTAAGACAAAAGTGCTTAAATTTCTAAAAGGATTTTAGTACAAGGAGGTTACAATTATTTATAATCATCCGATGTAAAATCTGAAAGCTTGGGTGTCTTACAAAGTTTCAAAAAATTTCTTTTGAACTTGAACTTGGTTAATGAAATAAATGCAATCACTCAAGGTGATCTTCAATGGTCAAGATTAATTGCGACCGCTTTATACCTAAAGTAAATAGTCTCATTGTATACTTTTCTATTTCCACAAATATCAAACTCAAGTATTGTATCATTGACCACACATGCAAGAAATGGTTAACACATTTGTCCATTAAATGTGCAGATTGATATCGGCTTACCAAATCATGTTGCTTGTCTGCAGACTTCGGAGCTGAAAATTAACCAAGCATAACAAAAAAAAAAATAGTATAAGCCAACCACAAATAGTTGGGATAAAGCTCGGATGTTGATAATAAATAAAAAATACCAAACCATAGGTCTTTTCATGGCTTACTACCAAACCAAAGTTCTTAATTTCATATAAACAAGTACATTGAGAGAGAGAGATAGGGGTGGCAATGGACCTAGATCTGACCCGATCTGGGACCCAAGGGATAGATCCGATCTATGTCTGGGTATGGGTTCACCTGACAGGTCAGATCCGGGTCAAAATCTTGAACCCAAATACTATTCAGATCTGGGTATAGTAATATTTTTGGGGTCACAATATATGAAACTTATTTAAATATAATTAAATATATAGATATTCTAATTTTTTGGCTGAGGTCCGATCGGGTACTGATCCCGCTGGACCTGATCTGACCTGATACCACCCCTAGAGAGAGAGAGAGATTCTCACGTAATTGAAAGCTCTTGTTAAAGCTGCCGGTCTCCTTGAATAGCTGTTCAAAATGAGGCTTGCAATACAAGACACCTTCCAGTGACGAGTAATTGCTTATCTGGAGAATTACATAACAAAAATAATAAGATATATGCATTTGATTACAATAGGTTGGTGATCTAACCTTTAACAAACTACAAATTAAATTTTCATCTCATTATAAAAAATGATCTGACACTAATATTGTGCTTCAGTGTTTGAAAACCCGGATCGGTTATCAACTTGGACAATCACAGGGGTCAGAGTCGGCTACCGGTTACAGGAAAGTCGGTTAGAAAAAGTGAAAAACATCCCAAAAATAACTATCTAGACTAAGGGACCATAGGGTCAGAGCTGTGGCGATTCCCAGTCGCCTCACAATTTTTCTCATTTGAAGTAAATGGACAAGATTCATATAAGAATCCTTAAATAATTGAAATAAAGCTATGAAAATCAATTAGACAGTGGATGATCATTAAGCAAATTTTTCTGCGCCATCGAAAGGGAAAGAGTTGAGCCCTTAGCTATAAAAACAAAAATAAAAATATATTGATCCAAGGTGTGATAGGCTAGTGCATTCTCACCCAATGAAATGATGGTCTAGGCTAGCTCATTCAGATCCCTATGAAAATCATTTCTATTTTTAATAACTTTCTTCATACCTTTATGGAGACCATTTTGGGCATGTGCACTAGGAACAAAAAATGATAACTTGTAGAGAGAAAAAAAATGTAGCAATATGAAGAAAAAAAAAATCACAATGAGGTCTGAAAATTGTTCTAATATGAGGGTTGGGAATTTAGGAGCAATTTTGGGATAAATTGTGAGGCTTTGGGTATCTTAGAAATAAAAATATTTTCCAATTTAGGTAAGTTTAAAATCATTGAAGGATGTGGTTTACATTAGGTCTCAACCTTGCACATCAAAGTAAGGCACACCCCGATTTCTATTGTTAGATGAAATTTAGGTGCCAAGAACCTTTGGATGATTTGAAAATCTATTTTCATCGCTAGTTATAAAATTTAAAGCTTCAAAAATAGTATAGCAGATCCATAGACACTTAAAAATCTTAAAATTTGATGATCCAACTAATATATAAGATGCAGTATTTTAGGACTTCAAAGCCATACTTTTTTCTATATCCTTATTACTCGAGATCATGATTATCGATTTGGGGGTTTTTCGGTATCAGAACAACTTTTATTGATCGGATTTTGAGGTCATGTTACTTCTAAAGTATAAAGTTGATGCCTTATATCATGAACTCTTCCTTTCATAAAAATATGATTTATTAGGTGGCAAATTAACATTTTGATGTACAATTTTTCTTGCCATTTTTCAACAATAACAAAAAAAATCATGTGCAAAGTAAAGTATGATCGATATGATCATGGCAAAGCCATAGTCATAATTTATTGATCATCCAGTCAATTGACTGGACGGTTAAAGGTCCTCCTCTCCACCAGCGTCCAATTAATTGGACGTCAATAACATGCATGTCATTACATGTAGAATGCAATTTCCATAAAAGCCTCACCTCAAATCCTCATTTGGAAAGCACTTTAGGAATTGAAAATCTTCCTGATGCTCTAAAATCAATTTCCTACACCGACTATAAAATTTGAAACTAAAAAAAATAGTGCAGATCTTGTAAACATATGAGTACTTATTTATAGGGTAAAATGGATAGTCCAAATAATGTGTTACAACATACACTATTTTTAAGACGTGAAATCCTAATTTTCTTAACAACCATAACGGTCAAGGTCGAGATGATCAATTTAAAGGTTTTCTGATTTCAAGACAGTAATTTTTTGTTGGTTTTGAGATGGGGCTTTATTTATTTTAATAAGGTTATTTAAAACATTTTTCTACGTCTATGATGAGTGGATCGTATCATACTTTTGCCCTAAAAAAACATAAAGCAAAAATTTACAATGTAGGCTATCACTGTCCATCAGTGGATTGGACGATGATAGAGTAGAGTGAGTTATTCTAATAACTTAATGACTTTTTGGTGGGACCCATTGCATCATCATTGTGGATAAGTGAGGGTCATAGTTTTATGCTTACTACTTATTGTGACCATAGGGATCATATTATACAGTATAAAATACAGTTGATCTGGTAACTAAGTTATTTTAAAAAAATATAATATGACTAATTACCTTTAAAATAGTACGTCATAAACACACATAGCCAGCAGATGTAAAATTGGTGGCTGGGGATGTGCCTTTGGCTGCTCTCAAAATCCATAAAATTTATTCTCATACATATCATGTGGAGAAACGGCAAAACCTCAACTCTTAAATTTTACATCTACGGTTGGGGGAAATTTCCCCTCAAGCAAAATTTATTCATTCTGCCACCCAAAACATGAATGGCTGGCAATCGGGTTGGGTCGACCTGGGCACGGCCTAGATCAAGTATTGGACCCAGTGGATAGTGTTCGCGCTCAACCTGGCCAAAGCCTATGTCAAGTCCTGTCTAGATCCATTTATTACCTTATCGGATCGGTTTGCGGTTCACTCGAACTGATCCATTACTTTATTTATATCTCATCTACAACCAATAATTTTTACATATTAAAACATAAATATAAAAAAAACTTATATATTTTCAATTTAAACCCAGACCCGAACCGATTCAGTGGGTTAGGTACGTGTCCAATGACTTGGACCCAATTTGGGTCTAGGTCGAATCAGGGTCCAACAAGGACGCAAACAGGTTAGGATCGGTCCGGATCCAAGATATTGACTCTCCTAACCTCAATGCACTAATGTAAGAACTAACTATTGTTATTACGCTAATCTTTGTGGATTACCAAAAAGGCATGGGTCTAATGTATTTCAGATCAACAAAAAAAAAGAAGAAAGTATTCCATTTTCCGTTTTTGAATCTACATCTGGAATTTTCTCTATTAACAAAAATTTGAAAAAAAAGAAAAAGAAAAAAGAAGCTTTAAAAGCTTCAAATCTATGTGCTACAGCGTATCTATGATCCATACAATCACCATAAATCTACAGTAAATATGTGGAAGGATGGTGGATCTCCTCAACTTGAGTTCGTGGAGTCCCACCCCCTGAATCACTGCCCAAACTATTATATGGACGGTGATGAGCCTCATAATTATGACGTTTACAATGTCTTTCAAGTGCACAGCGTGCTCTTGTGGTGGGGGATCATAATGTATAACAAATACTTAAAGCAAAATAGCTATTTGGGAAGATTTTATTTATTCAAAATTAGGGGATCTATTATAGTATTACTAGATTATTATTTTAAAAAAGATAAATTTAGATTTTAAGTTTTTGACCATCAAGATCTTTCCTTCATAAAATTGGATGGTTCTTATGCAATTTTGGGATGTCATTTTCTTGACGTTCCTCACTAGGTTCAAGAGATTACATCCCATAATTTTGGGATATGAAAATGCCTTAGAGAGTAGATGAACAACGTACACCTGCAGAAGCATAAACTCTTTTGGCATGCCTTACTATCAAACTCTATTTTATAGTGTCTATGTGAATCCTACTGTACATTAATAATCAATGACTTGTAACGTGGGACCCATTCTCTCTGCATCAACGTCCAACTTGTTTAATTGACGGTGATGGCTAATATGCCATATTAACTCTTTTTTTTGACATATAAGAGGAGAACAATTTATTTTTTAGTACAAAAATATCATAATTATTTCTAGCCGTAGAATATTAGAAAAATTTTGTTTTAAATTTTAATTTTAATATAAGAAAATTACAATTATTTTTAGCTGTAGAATATTTGAAAAATTTTGTTTTAGATTTTAATTTCAAATAAAAATTAACCACCATATTTCAAATTTTGCTGCCAATAATGATCGTGACCTCCCCATATCAAAAGGAAATGAATTATATACATCTTCGTTTACCATGTCAAAATAATAAAATAAAAGAATTAGCCATTTTCCATTTTTGAAGCTCTGAGAAACTCACCGATAACGTGCCCTTACAGTGGCTACATTTGAAGCATGATTTGTGATAATTAACCCCATCAGCCGATAACAAATCCACCACATAAACTGTCTTATCACACATCTTACACTTCTGCAAAGTCCCACTAAATGCCATCTCTCTCTAGAAAAAAAACCCTAAAATGTATAGCCCAAATGAGCCCTAGGAAATCGCCGGAGAATTACTGAATTGGCCGGAAAAATAACGGAGAACCCTAAAATTGCCGGAGAGGTACGGTGGAGGCAGGAAATTAGGGTTTCGAATTTGGAAAGTGAGAGAGGAGAAATGGATGAAGAAGAAGAAGGGGAGGGGAGGCATGAGTTGGGGACACGTGGCGTGAGATTAGAGGGGTGGGGAAGCGAGTCTTAGGGTTTTACAGTTAGGGTTTCAAGGGAACGTGGGATGGGCAAGGCCTGGAATTGTTTGTGGCTTTGTTTTGTTTGTTGTCTGAGAGTAAGAGGGTGGTTTAGAGAGAGAAAGAGAGGAAAGGGTCAAGTTTTCTATGTTGGGTTTTTTCAGGTTGGATGTAAATGGATCATATTTTAGCCTTTTGATTGATGAGTAATCCTTAGTTGATGATTAATCTTTAGTTTAATGGATAGTAATTTCATGCATGCAACGGTTGTATCATAGTATTACATTAAGTTGTTATAATTTTGAAACATTCAAATTTAAGTTTTTGATGCATGCAACAGTTGTATCATAGTATTACATTGAGTTGTTATAATTTTGAAACATTTAAATTCAAATTTCCGATGCGAAATTCGTTAAGAATAGTTAAAATAACCCAAATACCTTTGGTGAGTGTTTTTATAATTGAACTAGGTTTTCACCTTGGTTATGCTGCCTAACCCTGCATTACTCTGACCCTTGGATCTTTCACGATTGTGACATGTTCTCATTGTTTTCGACCTCTCATTCCTGCTCGACAATACAATCGATGGATTGTAAATCTCCGAAAGTCAGATCAAAATAGAGTTTTATCAATTTACTTTGTTTTTTTCTGCACTAAAGAGGCATCCCTTTGGTTTTTGCTACATGAGAAACTGAAATCTCTTAGTGATTTCTTAACCACTTTATGAGACATTTTTTTGTTTGTGATTCTCATTTGAGACCCAACCAAATTTAGCCAAAGAGCAAACTAGAAATGGGTCCTATATGTCATAGAAGGCTCTCAAAACTATAAAACTTGGAGAGCTCTTTAACAAGTTTTATCATGGGAGTAATCTACACCCAAGTCTCAATTGTATGACATAAAGAATCAGTGTCCAAGTACTAACTTGTTTTGAAGAACCTAGATAGATATCACACCAATTTTGGTATTTTGCGAAAAAGGGATCCTTATGTGAATCTTGTAATCAATCAATGTATCGATGATATTGGTTACAAGTTGGATTGGCCTATGACTTTCTTCGCTCAGTTGAGACTTTATTTATTTTTGCAGCTGCGGGTTTTCGACTTGTTGATGCTCATTTATTTTGGCCTCAGTTAAGAAACTCAAACATTAGATTGCGCACTACCATAGTTTGCTGGAAGATCACTAAGCTTTTAGGATCAGTAGTAGTTCCGAGAATTTATGAACTCCAAAGTAACTAAGAACTCTAAACTCCAACCACTACTTCATAGAACTGGATGCACTTAACCTCGAAAATCATGCCGACTACTTTCACCATTGCCAAATATAGAAGGTCGAATTCCTGCATAATCCAAGTCATGAGAAGTATTTGGTTTAAGTCCTACAAGAATCATGACTCGTGGGCAATATTTATTTATGAAACAAAAGATTTATATAAGATGATCATAGAAGCAAGCTGCACTTAATGTTACTATTAAAAAAAAGAGTTCGAGCTCTAAAAGTAGAAGCATTTCGTAACATATTATCTATTATCAAGAGGGGAAATATATGTTCAAGTCATCATAAACTTTCCCACACTTAAACTACATATTCAAATCATCATCTAGATTTTTAAGTGTTTATAGATCAGTTTGATCTACACTATTTTTACAACTTTAAATTTCATAATTATGAATAGAAATATATATTCAAGTCATCATGAACTTTTCCGACACTGAAACTATATATTCCAACAGCACTTGCACCTTACTTTGATTATTTAAGGTGAACGCCTTATATAAACCTCACACTTTATTAAATGCCTCAAGACTATCTACTCTTACATAAGCACCCCTGATCATCCAAATTGCGATTAGTAATCTTTTTTAGCGCATATGCTATGCTCCCGCCGGAGCATATACTATATATCTACTCCCTCGGTCTGAAAATTTGGGATCCACCTAAAAGTCACTAGATGATTATTTTCAAACCAGAAATTTTAAATTTTAAGTTTTCTAAACCTTAGATCTCACCGAAAAAAAATATGGCAGTTTTTGTTCAATCTTGAGATTTTTTTTTTTTTTTTCAAGTGCATGGATAGTACTATTTGAGAAATCTTTTTATCGAGGTTAGTCTAGAAGTCAAAAGTTTGCATCTCTGAAAATTTGGGGTCTCACAAGTACTCCTATATTGGTTTTCACCTTGAGGGAGTAAATGGACGGCGTGCTCCCACAAAAGCATGAAATCTTTTGGCTTTACAAATGGCCTCAAGAAGATCTACATTACGAGGGAGTAAAACTCACCTCCTAATTCATCAAAAATTTATTCAAGCATGGGAAAACCTTTACATCGATCATCTCGGCTTTACATCAATCATCTCAGCTTGAACTTATTAGTTGTGAAAAAAAAAAAAACAGGATTTTAAGCTCTACAAATCGTGTATATTGCAACAAATTATGGAGACCGTCCATTTCAACCTAAAATTAAGTGTACGTAGATCCGCAAGATCTGTACCTCTTTTTGAGTTTCAAATTTTATTGTTGATGCTGAAAATTGATTTAGATCCATTATGGTGATTTTTGTTGCCGAAAGTGCTTTCCTGACAAGGATTTGAGGTTAGGCTTTATTTTGTTTTCATGAAGACTGGGCCCTATATGACTTAGAAGATATTTTTTATCAAAAACACACATTGAACGTGGCTTATTGTGTAGCTCTCAAACATTTCCTTTTATGGAGCAAATAATCCAAGGAAATGTTTTCTTGTAGGGTTACATTTTGCCAATTTTTGACAATAAGAGCCATAATGACTTGATAGGCTCCAACTTCTACATCCATGTGAACTACTCTTTATGTCCCATCAAGGACTTTCTTATCCCACTAAAACATTAGATAATTGATTAGGCCACAACCTTGCTTCTAAGCTTAGCATTCCCTCAACTTTTGCTCTCTCATGTTAGTTTATTCAACATTCATTCCAAGTTTTTAGCATTCAAGCTCAATTGTGGTGGTTGTTACATCATGAGGTAACATGTTGAATTGCTAGATGTGGTTGGCCAAAACCCCATAAATTTAGGGAGTATGAAAAGAGATTGTCCATAATTGTGTATATCTGTGGCACAAAAACTTATAAATCTAATAAATAGGTAGGGGCCCGATATCCTGACTGATTCTCCCAAAAATAAAAGTTATAAATCATCAATGCTGTCATATGTGAAATTGTATAGATGGGGTATATCATTGACCGCCCTCAAAGTCTGATGAGGTTTTCTCTGTTTTTGTAGTAAAAATTTGGATTTTACATTTGATGACTAGAATGTCTATAACTTAAAATATAGTATATAATACTTAAAAAATATTTTACCTATACTCTCTCCCTCGAGTAAAACCTCAACCTAGTGGCCTACTTAAAAAAAGAGGAAAATTTGTATACACTGATATGCTTGAAAAAAATAACCGTCTTTGTATTGAACATGGAGCTTCTGATTTTTGGATTGCTAAATTCAAGTATTGAGGAACTCAAAACCTTATTTTCTTTCAAATACTCATATGTTGATTAAATGATAGATCCCAAACTTGCAATGCCAGGAAATTTCCCTAAATACGCTTTGCCCGAGGGAGTAAGCATGCAGATTACTCTCGCAGGAGGACATTGTTCAACCTCAAAAAAATTTCAATACTTGAAATAATAATATTTTTCAATAGATTATATATATATATATATATTGGAAATTTTTTATATAAAGGTTAGGCCCTAAATAATCAAATTAAGGCACACATAAAAAATTCACTAGAAGAAGTTCTTTCTATGCTTGAAAATCCTCAAATTGATCATCTCAATTTCAAGATGTATGAACATGAGAAAAAATAGATTTCAAGTCTTGGAATATAATGCAATATTTGGACCGTCAATTTTTCAAGATTTTAAGTGTTCATAGATAAGCTCAATCTACACTATTTTTTAAGCTCTAAATTTTATAATTAGATATGAAAGCAAATTTTGAGGTTATCATGAAGAATTTCAGTACCAAAACAATACATTTTGATGCTATTTGAAGGTGCAACTTACTTTAATTGTTCGGGGCCTCAGCCTTATATGAACCACACTCATAGATATATACTATCCCACAACTGGTTCGAAATCTTCATCAATTTCTTTCGGGATAAGCGATCCATATAAGAAATGACCGATTTTTAAAACATCGCTTAAACATTTTATAACTTGTGCTAAATTTTTTATGCTGGACCCATCATCTCATAGTGGGTCTTCATCCATAGGACAGGATGTAATTTGGAGACGGAATCCATTGTTATCATCAATTTTAGGAATTTACTCGAAACTAACTCTTTGTCTCATCAATTATCAAAATTGATGGAACACTCTCTTAATCAAACTTTTGTCTTGCCTTGTTGCGTGTCATTCTTTACCATTGATGGAGGCCCAGTAATGGGAAATGGTTTGATACAGCTGTAGTCCTATCAAAATCAGTAAAACATCACTTTATAACTCATAAAAAATTATAATTTAAGTGTTGAAAAACCTTTGATCATCTAAGCTTTAATATTATGGTGGTGAAAAGAATTAGTATTTCAAGTTTTTAAAATGGTATAGATTGCAGCAAATCATCTAGACTATCTATTTCTCTTTAAAAATAAGTATCAACATAACTGCAAGATTTGTACTTTTTTTTTAGTATCAAGTTCTACTTTCAGTGTCGAAAATTGATTCTAAAGCCTTCATGAGGATTTCTAACACCCATAGTGCTTTTCAAATGAGGATTTTAGGTGAGTATTTATTTTGTTTCTATATATCCTAAACCCTATATAAACTTTATCATTAATAATGATAGGTTTTATTTTTATTTTTATTTTGACAATAATTTATTGTTATAGGTGTCGTCAATCAATCATTGAGTTTCTTCCCTTCAAGATTAGAGCCACGTGCTCAAATTCCATTACCAATTGACATATGCAATCTTCTCCATCCAACGGTTTAATCACTAAAAGTTCCACCGACTTCTCACCAACTTTATGGCCTACAAGCATGCGGGGCACACCTATTTTGCTCAATCCATCCTAGTGGATATGGATTTGGATAGGGGTGGCAATGGAGCTCACGGGACCCGGGACTTGGCAAGTATACCGGATCTTGGGTTTGGGTATGGGTTCAAATTTTGAGCTCAAATAGTATTCGGGTTTATGTTCGGGTCTAGGTCCAGTCGGACCTGATCCATACTCATAGTTATAGGGTATACAACGATAATCATGTGTTCAACATGCATTAGGTGTTCATATTGTCACAATCTTGGCAATATTTATAGTTAGCAAACGTTTATATAAGGTCGCAACCTTTAAATGTAGAATTAAAGATACACCTCAAAAATCCATTGAAAAAAGTTGTTTTAATATTGAGAAACCCTCTAATTGATCATCTCGACATCCAAATGAATGAATATAAAAAAAATATCGAGATGTATGAATATGGAAAAAAAAAAGAATTTGAGTTCCAAAAATAGTGCATTTTGCAACATATTATCTAGACCATCCGTTTTCAAGATTTTCATATGTTTATAGATCTACTTGATTTTAACCTTTTTTTGGAATTTAAAATTTTATAATTTGATGTGGAAAATATATTTTCCAGATAATCTTAAGAATAGTTTACACTAAAATTACATGTTGTGATAAAATTTGGAGGGGAGCCTTAATTGGATTGTTTAAGGTTGCAACCTTATAGAAACCACACCCTTTATAGTATTATTGGCAAAAAAAAAAAAAAAATCATAGTCATAAGGTATATGATGGTAAAAAAAAAGAAGTTTATAGTCTTTGCAATGGATCCTACCAGACCCGGGACCTGATGGGTAGATTCGGGACCCAACGAGTCATTGTAATATAAATGTTATGTTAAATATATACATGTATTATTTAAATATTATAATTAAAATAAATAGTTATATTTATTTAAATATTAATTTAATATTATAAAAATAATATATATTAAATATTATTTATATAATAACACTATTCAGGTCAGATCGATGTAGACCCGAACTTGGAGCTGAATAATATTCGGGTCCATATTTGCAACTGGACCCAACCAATGGGTCCAATTCTTGAACCCATACCCAGACCCGTGTTAAGTCTGAACGTTGGATCTGGGTTGGGTTTGGCAGTTTAAAATGAATTGGGATGTGTTTCAAGTCCTAAAATACTTAAAAGTCATGATAAAAACACATGAGTTAACATAATGACTAAAGCATTTCCCATACTTAGCAGAATGACTAAAATATTTCCCATACTTATTTTGACATTACTAATTTTATGAATTAACTGTCCACCTTTCTAAATCCATCTTGGTGATTGATCAAGGATCCAAAACTCTATAGGCCTATCATCTGACTACGGGCATGATTTGTTGTGCTTTGATACCACTTGTTGTGCGCAAAAACTCTAATCTCGATGGGTTAATATTTGACAAATAAAGTATGAGAAATAAAATATGAAATACACACCACAAGAACACAAATATTTACGGGGTTCACCTCAAAATTGCTACATCCACGGGCACGACAAATAGAAATCCACTAAACCAACGAAAGCTGCATTAAAGATTTCGGAACAAACCTTGATAAAAACCCAAGTCGAGCAAACCCTTTTAAATCATTCTCCATTCCTTCTATTTACTTCTGGCAACCATTACCAACAACACCAAATAGAGACACGAGAGCAACGAGAAACTGACTTTCTCTCTAACTAAAAGGGGGAACAACCCAAAATATCTATGGGAACCGCTTCTCTACAAGAAACAAACAAACCTCTCAATCTTCAGAAGTCTAAAAGATACATCATCACATTGTTTCTGTCCAAAGGAAGCTTTCTTCTCTCTAAGAGCAAATTCACATGAGGCTCTTACTCCCTCTCTCTCATGAGAAACCGTTATTCCCATATGGTGATCCAAATAAAACACATAAAAATTCTCTGCACTTTCATTCCATATATGTAAGATAATGACTCCATACTAAATAGAAAACTTCCTATTGATATTACATATATCTCAAAATACCAAGAGATATATCCATCCAAGAGTCCTAATCTTTTTGGATTTCTATTTCTTTTAGGGGCTATTTGGATACTTGAAAATATATTATCTATGAAATATATTATTGGTGTAATACATTACTGCGTAATACATTACCTGCAAATGGATTGTCACTGTTTGGGTAGTATTTAGATAAAACCTGGTAAATACATTGTTACTGGTTGGCTATTTCCAGAAGAAATATGGGAAATGCATTACTAACATTTTTTGTTTTTTTTTTCTTTTTTGGCTTTATACCCAAAACATGGTTGAGCGTACAATCCCTATTAGTATGTAGCTTAAATTTTATAATTACATCAGGCATAAGAATTAGCCACACCTTTTGTATGCCTTTGCATCTGGACTTGGAATCACATGTTTTCAAGATGTTAACACTTTGGAATAACATACTTTTATTATGCTAAGCCATTGTATTTTTTATGTTTTCTTTTCTTGTGTTAAAGCATTTCGATCATCTCTCTCTAGAAAACTTTCATGGGCAAATTCACAAGAAAAAAAAAGTTTAGAGAAATTTGGCTAGTAACCTAGAAGGATTTATGACTAAATGAGATGTATTGGAGGAGAAATTATGTTGGGGCATTGCAGGAGATTAAAGAGATCAAGTAATTAAAAAAAAAAAAACGATTTAACGATAATGATTAACTATTTCAAATTTATCAAATCCGTTTATTTTTTTAGAATAATAGCTACAAGTTGCATAACCCAAATAATAAATCTTGGATATCTGGGAATAAACCATAGCTACAACTGTGGTGGTAGAAAATGAGGCTAAAAAGATGCGGCTGCTGTGTGATTTTTCGGGTTAGCTTATAGTTGAAGAAGATGGGCTGCTGTGTTTTAGATGCTATTTGAATAACTTTTTTTCTTATGGTTTATTAGGAGGTGAATCAATAGGATTTTTGGGTAGCTAAAATAGAGACGTACCCGAAAGATTTCTGCCCATTAGCCATCAAGATTTCGCCGATTACCGGTTAAGTGCTTAATAGATTTTTCACCTTTCACCTCACATAATAGATTTACTAATTTTGTGGGAAATCTTTTTCCATTTCCTTACCGTAGTCAAACCATGGAAATGTCATATTTACGTATAATCTATTTACATGTAATAGATTTTCAGGTTACCAAACAGCCCATTAGGAAACTTATCAAATATCAATCTCAAACCCTACATGGGAATATCTTAATCCAACATAAAATATGGATATCTCAATCCCATAAAATATGGGAATATCTCAATTCCACAAATATCTCCATCTAGGATTTATTGATATGGGTGATTTTGAATAGCACCAAATACAGCAGGATAATAATTAATTAAAGAAAATGAAGTTTTAACCTTAAAGATGATCTTCATGTGTGTACAACCATGTCATAATTAATTAAAGAAAATGAAGTTTAGCCTTAAAGATGATCTTCTTGTGTGTACAACATGTCTTGAATTATTGGTGAAGCCTAATGTTTTGCCCATGTTGATCCCATGCCATTCAACATCCTGGCTCTAATTGGCAGGTCCTAGAGGCTTAGAATCTACCAACCTATTTGGTTAGAGTTCTTATGCAATAAGAATCTACCAACCTATTTGGTTAGAGTTCTTATGCAACAAGAATCTACCAACCTATTTGGTTAGAGTTCTTATGCAACAAGTCTATGTTGTGCTATTTGTTTGGACCAAGGTTTGAACAAACGTATGGGTGGCCTAGATCGGCTGCCTCAACATTTGTCGGATTAGTGGACCGGCGATCCGGATCTGAAAATTGGGCGGATCGGCAAGTATTATCCCAATTTTTTTTTCAAAAAGTCACTAAAATTGGTTAAAAATAGTGTTTTTTGAGTTTCCAAAAAATTAGGGGTAGTGCATTTTCATTATTTTACAAAAATATATGAATATTGTGATGTAATTCCCTTATCGGAATATCAGTTAACCGTTCATTCACATCACTAGAAAAAAAATTATAATAATCAAGGACATAAATAAAAAGTCCAAAATAAAGCATACAACAACCAAAATACAACCTAATACCAAAATGAAAGGCAAAGTCGTTCTTCTTCTTCATCGCATTGATGCATCTCATTGAATTCTCTCAACAATTCATGCAAGTTATTCTCTCGACAATTTATTAGTAAATGAGCTAATGTACTTTATGACATTAAAAAAGTTCATCAGAACAATATTGTATAAAAAAAATATGATAAAAAAAGACAATAAAAAATACTATTATATTATCCGATTAAAAAAAAAAAACATAACATGCATAAAAACAATATATGCTACTGATAGAGGGAAAATATATTGTGTACTGGAACATAATTAGCTATATATTTTCTACTGGAACATAATTAGCTATATATATGGGCATTATCTTTCCTAAAATGTAGTACATGATTGCATATTGATGCACCTAAATAAATGAACAAATACACCTTATAAATCCATATAGTACGCGATTGCATATTGGCAACGATTGAAAATTATTTTTTGCCATTAATATTTAATTTTACATTTTGCCCTTTTTGAAAATTTTCAAAAATACCCCTATGCACAATTTGATCCTTTAAAATCTTCTTTTTTTTTGGTTAATTTTCAATTTCAATTAGATGTGTTTTGCTTAATTATGGTTTAAATATATTTGTCATATTTTATTAGATTTTTAAATTTTTTTATTTTTTAAACACTTTTTTGACTTCCCAGGACTTCCCCGGTTAAGCTGGTTGAACCGCTTCCGGCTTCAGGTCCGGTTAACCGTTTCAATTTGATTTTTCCTACCATGTTTAAAACAATATTATGGGGTTGAAACCTCTTTACGAGTATATCTACAGTGAAACTCTGGTAAATATTATCTCTAGTCTAGAATAGATTATGACATATATGATACTATTAATGAAGATTTTTATAAAAACTTCGTTATTTCCTTACATACCTCCCTGACTTGCTACATCAATACATACATGAATAAGACATTCTATGAGCCTATAGAATCTATTGAGTGCAGTATAAGCAAAGTGAAGAAATTATTTTGAGATTAAAAAATATTCTACGAGTCAAAAGAGCACCATATAAGGTTAGTAGTCGAGAGTCATAACTTAATTAGATATGGAGTTCATCGCCATTAGGGTGAGTATGAAGGTCTACCTAAAGAGAATCTGAATCCTAATGTATAAGAATTAGGAGGTTAAAGATAGTTTATATTTAGGGAGCAGTTGGCATACGGATGCATCCGTAGTTGTAGGGATAAGGTGCACATTCAAATATTACCATGGTATATAATTTTGATGTAAAATGTTCTTAGGATTATCTTAAAATCTATTTTTATATCTAATTATAAAATTTTAAATTTAAAAAATGGTTAAAATCAAGTAGATCTATAAACATATGAAAATCTTAAAAACTGAAGGTGTAGATAATATGTTGTAAAATGCACTATTTCTGAGACTTAAAAATCTTTTTATTTTTCATGGTCATACATCTCGATGCCGAGATGATCAATCAAAAGGTTTTTCTGTTAGAATTTGTGGGAGCATAAAATGGAGAGAGAACAACATCTATATAGTTTAGGCAGTTCCACGGATCTAAAACCCCAACCGGCTAGATCTGCATTATATTAGATGAAAGCTTATATCAATAAGTACCTCTATATATAAAGGACAATCACACAATCAGATAAGATAATTATGGTATGATAACTTGATGACCAAGTAACTTGGTCTCTATCTTATAGATACCTAACCTTATCAAGAGACATATACATCCATAATGATGTATATCAATATGAACCCAAGCTATCTATATCCCAACACTCCCCCTCAAACTCAGGATGTTTTCACACAAAGCCACTCGAGTTTGATCAATACTAAGTTACCAAAAAAAATCAGATGTTACCATGATCTTCCAAGAATCAATCTTTATTGGGCTCTCTACTTTCTCTACTTTCTTCTCGGAAGATCTTTCTCTTCAGAGGCTTCTCTCTCTTCAGACGCTTATCTAAATATCTCTCTCTTCAGACGTTTCTCTAACTTTCTCTCTCTTCCAGAGGCTTCTCTGACTTTCTCTCTCTTCATAGGCTTATCTTACTTTCTCTTCACACAGGATGGAAGGAGTAATCTCTCTCTTCAGGCGCTTCTTTGACTTTCTCTCTCTTCCAGAGGCTTCTCTAACTTTCTCTCTCTTCATAGGCTTCTCTAACTTTCTCTCTCTTCACACAGGATGGAGGGAGTAAAGGAAAACTCCATTATTAACCAGAATCGAGAAATTTGATCATCTTTATCTTCTCATCTGGTGACAGAACTCTTGGTTGATCTCATCTGGTGACAGAACTCTTGATCATCAACTAGGATTGAGAAATTCGATCATCTTCATCTCCTCATCTGGAGATGGAACTCTTGATCATCAACCAAGATTAAGAAATTCGATCATCTTGATCTACTCATCTGGAGATGGAACTCTTGATCATCAACCAGGATCGAGAAATTCAATCATTTTCATCTCCTCATCTAGAGACGGAACTCTTGATCATCAACCATAACTTCGGAACTCTTGATCATCAAAGAGAAATTGAAACTGGAACTGGAGTCTTGAAACCAAAAAGTCTTGAAAAATTCGCTTCATCTAAAGACAGAACTCTTGATCATCAACCATAATTTCGGAACTCTTAATCATCAAAGCAAAACTGAAACTGGAACTAGAGTCTTGAAACCAAAAAGTCTTAAAAAAATCCGCTAATCATGAATGACTAAAAAATACGCGAATATTGGAACATGGCGAGGCGCTAGGATCAAATAATGCGCGAGACAACTGAGAAATACACGAATACCATAACTGATATTCTTGTCCATATAGCGAGTACATTAGAGATCTTGACTTCATCTCTACTTATCTCATCTCTATATTTCCTATACTTCATCTCTACTCATCTTATCTCCATATCTCATGTACTCTCTCCCTCAAGT
>NW_006494916.1:7433605-7453699 GCF_000471905.2 Amborella trichopoda | reverse complement strand
GTAATACTACTATATATATATATATATATATATATATATATATGAAAAAGTTGGGCCCACTAGCTCATATGAACATATAAGCTTAATAGTCTAGATTGAATCTGAACGAATCTGACGATCACGGATGTCTGGTAGTACTTGAATTTTATTTTATTTTCTACAAATCTAAATTACTTGAAATTTTAGGTGTGTGTTCTTCTCATCAAGGTGTCAGATTCAATCTGAGCAGTTGGATTCAAAAAGCTAAGATTAGCCCACTAACTCGTATGAATATATGAGCCCAACTATCCAAATTGAATCTGAATATATATATATATATATATATACGAAAAAATATGACATAGGCGACATCGCATATAGGAAGTTGGTGCGCGAATGGCTACGATGGAGCCGCAGAAGATGGACGTTTAAAGGGAGAATCAGAATAAACATTAAACGCAACACTTTATATTGTAGATCCAAGAGAAAAGACAAAAAGAGATTGAAGCACCTTTACCATTTTACAACTTATTCACATTGTATATGTGTATGGCAAAAGATGGTAACATTTGTCTTTGTTGACTGTCCTGTACACAAGCTTTAACTTAGTTCATGAAATAACAACAGGGTGTTTAATACACCATTCAAGATTTTCTCATTATGTTTATTCATCCTTTCGATTCAGTTATGGTGTTTTCTCCATTGTCATCATCATCCAAGAACATGACTATTTTAAAGCAATTGAAAACACTCGGACAAAACCATAAACGGCGTGCTGCAAATTGCAGGCCCTTTCTAAAAGAAATTCAACTGAATCCAGGGGATACAATGTCTCCTCAGAGATCATAGGTACCACGAACCACGATGGTAAGAAGTTACACAATTTCGAATATGCGAACCCAATAACCCAAATTGACAGGGGTTTCGAAGCAAAAAAACCTCCGAAATACAGCACTGATACAAACAAAGATTTGTCATTTGTAAATCCAATAACCCAAAAATACAAACCCATCTCAAGCTTTACAAACCAAAAAACCCAAAAATACAGTACTAATACCATTAATATAATTTAATACAAGTGATTTGTACTTATGTGACAGCGAGCTAGAGAATGGTTTCCCTTCTGTTGTCGTCTGAGAGGCACAGAGAGAGGAAGAGGCGCAATTGAGCTTGGATGAGGGTGAAGAGACAGCAATTTGCAGCTCTGGTTTGGAGAGAGACAGAGAGATTGCGTATAAGAGGAGCAAAGAAAGAACATAAAGGGCGAGAGGGAGCAAGGGTTGCAGCTCTGGTTTGGAGAGAGAGAGAAAGGCACGAGGGAAAGATGGCTCTGGTCTGGCTGTTCGTCTAGTATAGAGAGAGGGAGTGGTAGCATTGGTAGAAAGAGATAGATTCAGTATGATTGGGTTTTGCAGGGTAAGCTTGCCATCTGGCATATAGCCCTAGTTCGTTGCAGGGCAATGCATATTTGAAAACACTGATTCCCGCTTCCGTCTATCTTCAACAGCTCTCATTGTAGGCATTTGCACACCAACTTTTTATGCGTGATGTCGTGTATGTCATCTTTTATTTATATATATATATATATAGAGGGTTATGTTAACCTGCTCATATTAATGAGGAATTTATTATTAAACTCAACAAATTTTGAACATTTTTATATTTTTGTTTTGTATATGTAGTATTTTTTTAATAAAAATATTTTAGTCATTATGAGAGGTATAATATCATCCACATAAAATGACATCACCTATATGGAGTATATACCATTGATATTTAATGTTCTATGTAGATGATGTAATACCTCATAATGTAAATATAGTACTAAATTACTCCATAATATGAGCAACCTAATATAACCCATATATAAAGAAAGCATGAAAAAGAGAGAAAGATAGACCTCTCTTACGGTAAAGAGATGATGCTCCAAGAGGGAGAGAACCAAAAGAATGAGCTTGTCTACATTAAAGAGGTAATGCTCTAATAGAGAGAACCGTTAATTCTAGACGAAAAAGTTGATGCTTCCAGATAAAATTAAAAAATAAAAAAAAAAAAAATAGAAAAAGAGCTCTAGAGAGACAGAAGAGAGAGACAACGCTATATTCTAGGAGGAGAGGTGGTCCTCTAGACTTCACTATTCTAGGAGGAGAGGTGGTCCTCCAGATTTCACACACGTGAGTGGGAAGAGAAGGGACATAATTCATTTCATGAGAGAGAAAACAAGCTGATGATAGACACATGGCACGTTTGATTAAGAAGTACTTTTGAATAAACTCTCTCAAGTGATTAAATATGGGAGTATTATTATATTAATTAACTATAAATTATGATATATCCTGATTAATTAGTGGAAAAAAAATCCTACACCTTATGTCATGAAATAGTTTTTCACATAAAAATATTTTTACAAAATATTTTCACACGTATCAAACTTATCTATAAAGAAAAGTTTTGGTATCCACGTGTATAGAAAAAAATTCTCGTACACGTGGTCTGAAGAGGGAATATTTAATATGAAAGTAGAGAGAGGAGAGAGAAAGAAGAGAATGGACCATTTTATTCACGTGCACGGAGTTTAAATTTTGAAAAGATTAGGGTAGGTCGTTAGGCACACCACAGAGACATAGTACACAAATAAATGGCTGAAGCCCTAACTTTCCCAAAGCTTTCACTAAGTAGGGACACATGAGGGGCCCTAAGTTTTTATGAGGCCGTGTACAAAACGCCACAAAAATAATAAATATTGAGACACATTAGGGACAAGAGTTTTTAATTTTATCTTATTTCAAATAATTTAATTCTATTTTATCTTAAATTTTGGGGTGTGGGGGACTACATTTTTCACAAGCATGAAAAGCAGAGGCCAGACTTGGAAGCGGAAATAAGCAGAAATAAATAAATAAATAAATAAAAACAAAAATTACAGAAGTATGGAAATAGAGGTGTACAAAATGCCATATGCACAATGAATAAAACCAGACAGTTGTCACTAAAATGAGAGTGTATTTTCATTAAGTCAATAATTTCACTAAAAAAGTCACCATTTTTAGAGTCTTTTTATTTGGCTACCTCCAAGAAATTTTATCAAAAAAATATCTGAATTGCTTTTGCTTGTGTTTGTAATTTGAAAGAATTTTGGCGATTTTACTCACTTAACACTTGAGCCCAAATGTTCTAAATACTCCTAAATTTTTACCTATTCCGGGTTCCAAACATAAGATGTGTTGTTTGCAAAATCTTATTGCAGGTTAGAACCTGGGACACTTTGGTAGTCTAGCATCACTCCACTCACTGTGTAAATAGTTCTGCTTGCTTTGGGGGTCAAATCTAGAACGCAATTTTCATGAAAAAACATGTCCTTAATTTGGAACCCAATACAAACATGCATATTCAAATTATTTAGCTTGAGTAACTTCAGTGACCAAAGTTTCACAATTTCGTTATTTGTTTAGATATTTTTTAACAAAATGGTTCAGGATGTGTTTAGAAGATATGGGGATTTATGGCTTTAAAGATATGGCATTCGATAGAGTAGAATGATGGATCTGTATTTGTGTAGCCGACCTCAAATAATTTGAAAAAAAATTCTAATGATGGTGATGGTTCAGGATGTACTTGAAGTTACGGTTTTTAAATTCGAAACAATTATGGCCAATTTGGAAATTAGCCTCATTTTAAGTCACTTAAGTAAAAAAGATATAAATACTCCTGGTTTTAGGTGCTAACTCTAGAATAAATTTTTCTAAAAAAAAAAATTTAGAATATAGAACAAACATTATGAATTTAGCCATTTGGCTTGAATAATTAAAATGGACAAATTATTAAAATAACCTTACTTCTTCAAGCCAAATAGTTATATAGTAATATGATGCAATAATCTCAAAAAAAAAATTATTCACAAATACGGACCCTGAAAAAAAAAATTAATCGTTTCCTAGCCAAATAATTGAGGTGATACCAGTAAGATCAAGAAATGTACAAATGCCACATAGGCAATGAACGAAACATAATTTATCACAAACACGGACCCAAATTTTTTTATTATTATTTTTAGGTAATTGAATGGAAAAGACATGCCCCTACCTTTTTTTCATAATCTTTAGAATAAAAAAAAGGAAAAAAATGTGTGCAAAAAGCCACATAAGAAATCAATAAAGAGACGAAGGAAAGGGGTGGACCACCCGTTTTCATGGACCTTGATCCAAGCCTATCAAAAGAAAACAAAAGCAAGAGAGCACCACACAAAGATGTGTCTAAGACATAGACATAGATCAAGTCTATACTTGGGAAGAAGAAAATAAAAAATAGGGCAATGATTTCATGCAACCGTTGTATAGTAATATGATGCAATAATCTTAAAAAATCATATTATGGTCATTTGTTTGATCTAAATTTTGAAATATACACTCTTTCATTCTAATGAACAATCACAAAAAAATGAAAAAAAATTGAAAACACAACCTAAAAAGTATTTTATTAGCCCAATTAATATAGGCCGTTCATTTTGGTGAAATGCTTAGATCTAAGCCTTAGAAGGATTTTTTCATTTCCAATTTTTTTGGATGGCCTTATTATCATTAGATGAACAATGCTAAAAAATAAAAATAAAAATAAAAAAGATTTTGAGTTTATAAAGGCTAAGATCTTGAAATTCACAAAATGAATGGTCTAGATTCGTTTTTAGAGGGGACTCATTTTGACCATATCTAGGGTTCAAATTGAATTTTTTTTTTTTTTTGAGATTGATTATTGAGATGAAGAGAGTGTGTGTGTAAAATTTGGGGTCATACAAATACGACAAACATGGTTTTCTAGAAGTGTCGTTGCATTATACTATAATACAACCGTTGCATCGGATCATTGCTGTAAAAAATAAGAGGGAGAAACACATCGAGGGATGTGTTTAAAATGTAGACTATGATGACTTTGGTCGAAACTTAAACTTGTGGAGAAATTAATACAACCGTTGCATTGGATCATTGCTCTAAAAAATAAGAGGGAGAAACATATCGAGGGATGTGTCTAAAGTGTAGACTAAGAGGACTTTGGTCGAAGCTTAAACTTGTGGAGAAATAGGGTCGACAACATGCCGGGCCTCAGTTGGGCAAGGCCCAGCTGTAGTCCTTATAGGGCGGGCACAAGCCTGGCCAAGCCCTAATTGGGCCAAAGAGTCCTTGGCCCCTATTCGAGTCGGGTAGGACCAAATAAAATAAAAAATAATAACAAAAAAAAGAGGGTCAAACCAAATTGAACTAGACCATATTAGGCCCGCCCCAATCCTACCCTCAGGCCGTGGTTGCCCAGCTATGACGTAGCCCTCAAGCCACACTTTGTGCCAAAGCCTTAGCATTTTAGGGCCAGGCTAGGCCAGCAAGCCTATTGCCACCCCCATGAAGAAAGGGCAAAACAAGAGACAAAAACATGTATACATGTGTCTAAAATCTAAAGAACAATTGTTTAATGTGGGTTGGACCACTTTCTACAATATGTAGTCCCCGAGGTATAAAGCATCCATCTTAAAGGTGGATGCAAATAGGTGGTCCATCTAAAGCATTCATCTTAACGATGGATGCAAATAGGTGGTCCATCTAAAAACAATTGTAACTAAATATTTTTTTAATATAATTATTATTTTTAGTTCTCAAATTTTATTTATTTTCATGATCTCTATGTTAAAGATTATATATACTTTAAAAATTAGGATCAAATTATATTAAAAAAACATTTATTGCCAAGCACGTATTTCTACAATATGTGGGCTAGCAGCATGCTAACCGCTTCCAAATCTAAATGCAACATAAGATGAAGGAGAAAGGAAGACAACCATACTAGATGCGTCTAAAATCTATGTAAATATGACTTTGGTTGAAGCCTACACCTGAGAAAAGGAAAAATGGAAGAGAGATAGAGTAAGAGAGAGAACCATATAAAGATGTGTCTAAAACCTAGAAAAGGAAAAATAGAAGAGAGAGAAACATGAATAGATAACCCTAAAATGTACAAATAAGCCTGTCTAAATGTGACAAAGATGAAGGAAAAAAAAGAGAGAGAAGCACATAGAGATATGCCTAAGATATAAACATATATGACTTTAGTTGAAGCCTCCACTTGGAAAAATAAGACAAAAAAACAAGAAAAGAAACATGTATAGAGGTTTCTAAAGTCATGAATGTAATAATATGAAAGGAAAAAACAAGAGGGAGAAACATGTATGGAGGCTCCTAAAGTCTGAATGTGATAAAGATGAAGGGAAAATCTAGAGAGAGAAACAGTTAGAGAGAGAGAGAGGTGTGAAATCCAGGGTGTGATGAAGATGAAGGGGGAGAGTCAAGTGGACAAGTTGGCAACTTGAAAAAGGGTGGGCGTTTGTCGATTGGCTCACTTTTTTTAGTCGGCAATACCGCATGCACATTGCAAAACGAGCTGACGCAAAATAAGGATTTGCTCTTGCAAGAGCATACTGTTCATTGCTCCCTCAAGTAAATTCAAGATAAAAGTATTTCTAGGATCCAAATTTTTTGGGAATGTAACTTTTGAACTTAGCCATGAATCATACAAAAAAAAAAAAAAAATTTATACAACTTTAAATATAGAATTAGGAGTGCACCTGTAAAATCCATCATAAAAGATTGTTTTGATGTTGGAAAACCCTCTAATTGATCATCTCGACATCAAGATATATGAATATGAAAAGACAAAAAAGATTCCAAGTCGTAAAAATGGTTTAGTCGTAACATATTATCTGGACCATCTATTTTCAATATTTTCAAGTGTTTATAGATGTACTTGATTTGAACCATTTTTGAAGTATAAGATTTTATAATTAGAGATGAAAATAGATTCCCTAACCATCCTAAGAATTTTTAACACCAAAATTATAGTTATGATGAAATTTGAAAGTGTGTCTTAATTTGATTGTTTAAGGTTGCAACCTTATACAAACCACACCCAAAGAAAAAAATGAATAGGATGGCACACACTTTGTATTTGATAAGAAAAATAACATTAACCAGGATTCCCAACTTTAGAAGGCTGAGATCTCAAACTTTATTTTTTTTTGCAGGGGAAATTTATTAAATTATTGATTATTTAACACTTTACTCACTTTATTTTGAAATGCCGATGAAAAACCTATGCTCATGAGTTAGAATAGTTCCATATTAAGTATTTCATCTCTCATGGGTATGTTAATAAATTTCCCTTTTCAAATCTATTTTTTCTTCAAGAATTACAATGTAGCTATTTTTAGGTGAATCACAAGATTTCAAATGAACAAAAAGCCACTAGGAGCTCTTCGGTCTGAGGGGAGTCATTGTACAGTATGATCCTAGTCTGAGGGGAGTCATTGTACAGTATGATCCTAGTAGAGCGCGAAATATGCACTCAAAAAAGACAAGAGGGCATATAATAAAATGTTATTAGATGCCAGTAAAGAAGTGAAATGAAGAAGAGAAGTTGACAAATGTACAGGATGCTCCTGCTGGCGCTCAAGAAGGACAGAAAGAGATAGACAACAGAAGGTGGTTAGGTGCCAGTAAAAAAGAGAAATTGACAAAAATAAGTTCATAGAAAAGAAAAGTATGAAGCATTAAAAAAAGTGAATGTGGAGTGACAAGGTGCATGAATGTCGCATAAAAAACAGGAAAAATTTTTTGACAGAGAGAACAAGGTACAACAACCTTTTTATCCACATGTCTTAGTTTTTTTTCTCAACAAAAAGACAGCCCCAAATCAAAAGCACCCTTCCTCAGAAGCCCTCATGTCAAGTGTCTCTTCCCTCTCTCAAAGATTAAGGTCTCTCGGAGTCTGACGACTCAGACTGTACATATGGAGGCTGCGATTAAACTATCTTAAAAATGAACTGTAATAAAAATTAAGGAATTCATGATGTAGATGAAGATGAAGATGACGATGAACATGAAAATAAAATAAGATTTTTGATATCTAACATGTAAGTTTTTTTAAAACAAATTATAATGTATAAGCCTTGTGAGTTTTTTACAACGCTCATCTTTCATTGCTGAGTCAGCCGGCTCTTGCGCCAGACTCATGAACGACTTTTCCAAGATTTTTTAAAAAAAAATAAAAAATAGTTATCTTCCTTCTCCCCCTCTCTCTCTGATCTCCCATTATCCTGCTCTTAATTTTTTCTCCCCTCCCTTATCTTTCATTTACCCTAATATTTTATTCATCTCCTCCCTCTGTCATTTCTCACCTTTCTCTCGTGATTACACATATACTATGTCCCTCAATAGCATCGTTTATTTCTTTTCTTTCAGTCAAATGTTCTGCTTAGGATAATTTTTTCAATTTGAAAGTTGGTAACTACTTTAGACTCACTAGGTGATTACTCTAAAAAATAATAATTGAATTTAAGTTTTTTAACACTTAGATCTCACTTTCTAAATATTGGACGGTTTCTATTCAATCTTGAGACATTATTTAGATCTCACCTTCTAAAAATTGGATGGTTTCTATTCAATCTCGAGACATTATTTTTTTCAAAGCCTTAGAAGGTACAATTAGGATTTTATTATTATTATTATTATTAAGATAAGCCCGTGTTAAAAAGGTTTTATCCCAAAAATTGAGGCTCTAAAACTAATAGGATTTTACTCAAAAAATAAATAGATAGTATACTCTCAAGGGACTAGAATATCTTTTGGCTTCCCTCATGTTGCTTCTCCTCTCCTCCCTGGCATTTTTATTTTGTTAAAAGATTTTGGGCTCCGGTTAGAGCATACTATCTATTTATTCCCTTATGTAAAAATATAATTCAAAATTCCAGGAATGCAACATCTCAATCTAACTGTCGCCAAAAACGAAAAAAAATTCTAATAGAGCACTCTGTACGTTGCTTAAGAGAAACAAATGATTAAATTTTTCTAAGGCCTAAGCTTTTATGAAAACAATAGAAAGTTTAGTCTCAAATCCTCATCCCAAAAACGTTTTTGATAATGAAAATATCTTTGATGGCTCTAAAATCAACTTTTTAACACCAAGAATAAGATTTGAAATTCAAATACCTACAACGGATTTGTGAATGCTTATTTATTTATTTATTTATTTATTTTTAAGGCTATGTACGTCTCATTCTCTCCCTCTAATTGCCGAAAGGAGTATCAAATGATTATTATTTTTTGTTTTTATTTTTTTAAGATCTATGTACCTCTTCATCTCTCTCTTATCTGTCTTAGCATCTTTCACTCGCTATGCTTCTCCATCTCCATCTCCATCTCCATCTCTTCGCACACGTCACCACCCCGCGTCCCAATCCCTTCCCCGCCGCCCTGGTGGTGACGTGGCAAGGCTAACGCCGTACCCTTCCACGTGGAGGCCTACCAAGCCGCCGCACCCCACGCGCTAATCGACAAAACCTGTGATGTCACCCGTGACCCAATCTCCACCGGCGTGTCTATCGCCAGAAAACCATGGACCTTTTCCGCCGAACACGTGTCGGTCGTAGGACGCCTAGTCAACCGATTCCAGTCGGCCCTGCAGAGCGGCGACGCCCACGTGTCCTTCTCGAAGGCGCGAGCGCCGACTAATCTCGACTGGGGGCGACCGGTTGACTGCGACAAGGAATCCCACGTGGCGGTAAATGGGAGGTAAAATGACGAAATTGACCTCGGTGTTTCCTTGTAAAGACCGGTTTGGTTTTTTTTTTTTTATTGGAAGGAACAATGATTTCTTGGTTTAAATGGATTTAGGACTCATCTTTGCTATTAAAGACGAGAGGAGGGATATACTGTAGAAGTAAGGTGCACTGCATATATCTATTCAAAAAAGTTGTTCTAACATTAAAAAACTTTTAAAATTATCCATTTAGATATTGAGATGTAAATATATGAAAAACCTTTAAAATTGACGATAATTTCAAGATTTTTTAGCATTTATAGATTTGTTTGATTTACATTATTTTTAAAGTTTTAAATTATATAATTAAAGGTAAAAATAGATTTAAAAGGATTTACGACATAAAAATAACCTATTCGGTTAGATATTTGAGGTGCACCTTACTCTTATAGTATAAGGTTGACGCGTTATAAAAACCACACCCTTTGATGATTGCTTAAATATTTTTTATTTGTTAAGAGATATTTCTTTTTTTTTTTTAGGTAAAAAAGTAGAAAGTGAAAATTTGAAGGGACAGTTAGGTAGACCATTTATAATTTAATCTTCTTTACAATGTAGATGCCTAGTAATAATACAAGATTGGTCCAAAAAAAAAAAAAGGGAAAGCAAGAATAAAGTTGTTAAGAAAAATGGCAACGATAAATCTGGTAATTTGTTGAAAGCATTCGTAAAACCAACGGCTTTAAGTATCTATATAACTGTATAACGGAAAGGGCATTTCCGTCCAAATGAAAAAGGTCAGATAAATTCGACTTGACTCATAAAAAGAGGGTAAGGATTAAAGACGTTCACAAGGGCATTTTCGACCGCAGCCTCTTTTATAGAATCTTTATATATGGTGTATAAGGATGGATCGCTTCTAATTTTAGCTCACTTCATCTGCAAGGAAACTTCAGCTTGAATTCTAGAGAGAGAGAGAGGAATCTAGAGAGAGAAAGAGAAAGAACACAGACCAAGAGGAATCCTCTTGCCCAAAAAGCTCAAAGAAAGAGGATAATCTTTTGTGCTCTAATCTAGGTTGAGACTCTGTAAGAAAACCGCTGCTTTAGCGTCAATCTTTTAGAGAGAGAAAGTGGAGACAAGTTGAGTGGAGAGCTGATTTAGAGCTATCTTTTAGAGAGAGGATTTCTCTAAAGAATCTGATTTCTCTTGAACCCACAACAAATTGCATATTTTTTAGAGTTGGGTTATTGTTTGTAAGAGAGAAAATTGAAAATTCTTGGTGGGGGATCGAAATTCTTTTGTAGAGAGAGAAATGACCTCGGATTTGGAGTTGCCTCCTGGATTCAGGTTTCACCCAACTGATGAGGAATTGGTGATGCATTATTTGTGTAGAAAGTGTGCCTCTCAGCCCATTGCAGTCCCCATAATTGCAGAGATCGACTTGTACAAGTATGATCCATGGCAGCTTCCTGGTAACCCCTTTTCTCTATCTTTTCTTTTCTTTTCTTTTCTTTTTTTTTTTTCTTTTTTTTTTTTTTTTTTAATTTTTTACCTTATTTTTAGTATTGCGCTCTCTCTAGAAAAATTAGCACTTCTGAAGGCTATTAGGAGAGAGAGCTTAAGCTTTTATATGCTCTAGAGAGAGAAACACTTAAGTTCCCTCAGCTTGTATATGGTAGAGAGAGAGAGAGAGATGCCTCAGCTTGTATGCTCCAGAGAGAGAGGGAGAGTCTAAAGGTTTTAAAAGCACCCAATAGGAGTTTTGTCTTGTTAGAGTTTGCAAGTCTATTTAATTATATTGTAATCCTGAGGACCACACCAATCGATGGTCACTAAGCGATCACCGCACGATCAGCGAGTTGAAAGGTGTAATAGAGGCTGGGTCCCACTTTATCTGCATCACCCTTTAAACCATTGGTTCTAGGTTCTCAATTAAAAAGTGGACCATTTACCTATGCACACAACGTAAAAAAAATACAAAATGGGTTTAAAAATTACACGAAAGGATCCACCGGCATTTGCATCACCTTCTACACAATCGGTGCGTGTTACTCTTGTGTCTAGGTTCTCAATTAAAAACAGAGTAATTTATGTACTGATGAAAAATAAAAAAATACAAAATGACTTTATTTTTGGGTGAAGTACTCTGATTTATTTTACTTTTTAAATTGTCACTTGGTTTAAATGGTCTTATGTGGAGCTAAATTGTTGGGGTTGTGTATGCAGGTGTGGCAGTATATGGAGAAAAAGAGTGGTATTTTTTCTCACCAAGAGACCGAAAGTACCCCAATGGGTCTCGACCAAACAGGGCAGCAGGGTCTGGTTATTGGAAGGCAACGGGTGCTGATAAGCCCATTGGACTTGGGCCTTCCAAGTCTAATAACAAGAAAGCAGTTGGGATTAAGAAGGCACTGGTCTTTTATTCAGGGAAACCACCCAAGGGTCAGAAGACCAATTGGATAATGCATGAGTATAGATTGGCTGATGTTGATCGTGCTCCTCGCAAAAACAACAACCTTAGGGTAAGCCTAAAATCTCTCTCTTTCTCTCTCACAATAACGGAGCCCTTTTGTCTTAACCGGTGTTCGACAAATCGAACCGGACCTGGCCGGGTCCGAGGAACTCTGAAACTGACCGGTTCAATCTGCCTAATCAGGCAGGTCTAAGGCAGCATACAAAACATTTAAAAATACATTACATACAAATTCTTTATTTTTTAGGATTATATATATATATATATATATTGGGCCGAATCACCTAAATTCAGTCTGTTCGCTGATTTATCAAACACTAGTCATAACAAATATATTACTCCACAACTCTCTCTTCTACCTATGCATGTCTCTAGTACTCAGTCCTGATGACCTCATATCTCAATTTTTACTTGGTAGTAGTTCTAACGCATTCACCCTTCTATACTCTTTCAGCTTGATGATTGGGTCCTATGCCGGATTTACAACAAGAAAGGGAGCCTTGAAAAGGCCTCAAGGGAGGCCAAGTGGGGCCAGCCGCCCCTCGAGTCGACGGTGGATCGGAAACCGCTGGTGGGGCCCATGCCAGCTCCAATCGTGCAGCCACAGCTGGATGTAATGCAAATGGAGGGCTCAGATTCCGCACCGAGGCTTTACACGGACTCCAGCTGCTCAGAGCATGCGCCTGAGTTGGCCTGTGAGAGGGAGGTGCAGAGTGAGGCCAAATGGAGAGAGTGGGATTGGAATGGAATGGGCTTGTTGGATGAGCTTTTGCTCAATACTAGCAATAGTAACCCTAACCCCTTACCTCCTTTAGACCAGCTTAAGGACCCTTTCTACCAGGACTTCCTTTTCTATACCCAAAAGCCCTTTTAATTGAGGGTAAAATTATTATTAAAAAAAAAAAGGGATCAGACCCCATTAAATCTCAAATTTAAGCTTGCTTGGGTCATTATAGTTTTAAATGGAGGGGTGATTTATTGGGAATGATGAACCCAAATACAAAAAGATAAGAAAGAGGAGGGGCAAGTCCTTTGATGCCATATACTTAAAGGGTATGCAAGCCTTGTGTTGTAGCTGTGCTTCCCCAAAAAGTAGAAAATTCTAAACATTCTTTCTCCTTTTCCTTTCTGTATCATTGTGGGTCTCTTTGTTTTCTCTTTTAGGGTCATTTTAGGGGAGATAGGTCAAGTATTTGGGTTGGGATTGGGCCTGCCTTGTATAGTATTTGTAGCCTAATTAGCTTGGGACCCCATTATATGTTGTACTCTTGTGAATATGACCAAGTGGCTTCACAGGTTAGAGCTTTGCTATATATGAGTGTAGGATGGTGGAGTATATATGAGTGTAGGATGGTGGAGGGATGCCTGGTGGAATGAGAGGTACTTGTGTGTAGCATTGTGTGATGGCTTCTTTGTCATGAGGTAAATGGGGGCATTTTATGACCTTCAAGAGCTTGGTGGAAGGGTCCATAATTCACTGATGATCAACATTCTTCTTGGAGGATGCCCAAACTCTTGGTGTATTCATTTGTTGATGCTGATTCATTCAAGAGTGAAATTGGATTGGGAAAATTCAACAAGAAGTATCTTTAGGGGAACACTTTTGTTGCATGTATTACATGAAATTAAAATCAAATATTTTCATTTTTCAATGTGGGTACATTTTGTGTTCTTGGTGAGAAATATTTGATCAATAAGCAGAGGAATTTCATGGCATTTACAGGGTACATCTGGTAATTTTTGGCCAAAGTATCTAACATTACATTGGCATTGTTGTGGACATCACAAAGGAAAATAATGCATCTATAAAGAACCTTCTAATTATTTGCATCTTTAGGGACAAAAGGATGATCATTTATCAGCAGATTCTCTGAACCCTTGAATGTTCGTGGCTAAACTGACTGTTACTATCTCCAATCCTTTATGGAAATGTCCTATAAAATGAATTATTTTTAGGAAAATTATTTCATATTCTCCCTATGGAAGTTGCTCTCCTCTTGTTGGGAAACGTTTCCCACATTTTTTCATCTACCCTATTAGTACTACACCATTTATATATGGCCAAAGCTTATCTTTAACAAATGGGATAAAAATAACGGTTTAGGTTTTCATCAACCACCTAGTACTTCACCATTTAAATATGGCCAAAATTCTCTGTTTAACAAATGGGTAAAAAGTTAACAATAAAACCAACCGATGTTCATGGTTTCTTCACAAAGGGCAGGGCAGTTGTAGCTAGGATCCATCTCTCCCATGAAGCCAGAAAGCAGATGTTCCGAATCCGAATTGGAGTCGGAATCTACCAATCTACCGTTTGTTGTTGACAAGGTGCAAAAGGAAATGCCTCAGGATAAGATCGGTATCTACTTCATTCCTCACACACCTCTGATGAAAGTAGGCATGATTGAGCTACCAAAGCCGAAGAATCCCAGAGGCACCTGACTGTTTGGGAACCCTAGTTTTTGTTGTTCCCACTGTAAGATTGGGGCATACTATTGAGGATTGCTACCCCAAAGGGCTCCTCTGAGAACGAATTGCCGATGGGAAAATTGTGTTCAGAGACAAGCCCTGGGAAGAGACAGAGAAGGGACAAGCACACCATGCTGAAATACCGATGCACACTCAAAACCAAGATTCCGAGATCCCTCAAAATGACCCAGGTGGTTTGGAGGAATCAAACTCTAGAGTCCTATGAAACTCCATCTGCCTTTGAAGGTACTTGGGAGATATATACTAGCAAGTAGAGCACAATCGGTTACAAGTTACAATGTATAGAACTCTTGCAGGTCGGATTCCAAATTGTTGATTTGAGAAGGACCTGTCCATTGAAACCTAAAGAGCAAAGAAAAAAAGCCCAAAGTCCTCACGAAAGACGAGGAAAAAGCAGAAAGAGGAGCAAAAGATGCCCTTGCCATCTATTCTCCCACTTTTACTCTCAACAATAGGAAAGGAGCTGGGTCGCGGTAGCACCCCTGTACCTATTTACCTATTGACACTTTAAAAAACTAAATCCAAAAAAAAAAGCTAAAGCTAATCGCTTTGGACTAGCAATTATGCATGGCTAAGATGGCCAGATGTCAAATAATTCAGATAATGCAGGTAGATTAATTCCAATAGGTCGACCACATTCATCTCCAGTCCGGGAGGACTGTTGAAGTTAAGCCCCCCTCGAAATAGAGCAATGGAGCGACAAGCACCCCCAAAATAATATTGGGGAAACTCAAGCTAGTATCTTTGACCAAGGTGGTAATCAAATAGACTCCTTAAGGAAAGATGACCATAGGGTAAAATACCACGGCATTGCCCATCTACCTAAGATTTCAGCCAAATTGAGCGTCTATGATGCCCTCATGTCCAGTAACCTCAAATAGTCCTCATACAGACCCTACACATTTAAGGGACTGCAATGCCGAAGTTGAGCTAATTGAGGTTGATCATTCCTTGCTAATTGCATGACAATTACTTTGCAAATCCCACAGCTACCTTCTTTTGGTGCCCAGCAAACTTTATGTTACACAAGTGACGAGGGTGTATCTGGGAGTCAGCAATCAACCTCCTCCCTCTAGGGATCCTAGCAGTGTTTGAAAAATCGAACAGGCCTCGGAAATTGGCCAAAGGCCAGTTGTAAGTAACCGGTAAACTGGCCGGTTCAACATGTCTAACCGAGCAGATCCTGGCCCATCCAAAAAGTATTAAAAAAATAAAAAATACAAAATAAATCTAAAAAAATATGAAAAAAATATATTTCAAGCTTGATTAAACAAAGAACAACCAAATGGAGTTGAAAAATAGTGAAAAAAATAGATTTAAAAAAAATCGATTTGGCATAGGGGTATTTTTGAAACTTTCCCAAAAAGAGGGGAAAATATAAAAATAAATATTTATGGCTAAAACACTTTCCAATCTTTACCAAAACATAAAAACACATTAAAAAACGCATTACAAACAAATTCTTTATTTTTGAGGATTTTATATATTTATAAAAAAAATTAAAATACTCAACCAGAGCGCTAAAACCGGCCAAAACCAGATCGGCCAGTGCCCGATTCCGGTTTGACCAACCGAGTTTGTGAACACTAATCCTGGGTCACTTAGCTTGAGTTTTGATAAATTAAAGCTTTATATTTCGCAATTCAGGGTTTCGGCCAATCAGGTGAAAGATCCATATGAAGCATCAGTCTTTACGTTCAAAGTAGGAGATTTCGACTCTCACGTCTTTTACCATACCATTGACATCAGTATGCGCTATAATATCCTACTGGGACAGTCATCGCTGCATGAAAATGGAGTCCACTCCAAACAACAAATCAAGTACTGCTGGAATGAGAAATAGTGCAGTCTATGCAAACAAGAAAATGTTTCCTTCCATTGATTCTCATTATGCTAATGGCAAATACTATCTTTGAAAGATGACTGCTTCTAGTCGCATGAGCCTAAACTAAGAGTCTCATGAGGCTTCTGGATGCGAGCCTAAATTCTGCATCATCTAGTACTCCCTTGCAAACCATGCCAAATTGCATGCTTGATGCTCAAACTGCAAACCATCAGCCAGGGTCGAGCCCAGTAAGTGCAGGACCCAAGGCCAGGATGATGACTTGTATCATGATGATGTCAACAAGGCGTTTGCAAGGGTATTCGGGAATTTGGATGCTGAAGAAAAAATCATACTTCTGACTGTGATACTCCCACAAGTGATCGAACTGACAACAGCTTTGACCATTGAGCTCAAAGAGCCCAATCCAAGTCCTCGACTTCTATGCATTCCCTTGAAAGTTATATACGAAAAAGATCCGACTAACTACTAAGGCATTGGGGATCCAAATTAACAAGGACACCACATCCAAACCTCTCTATATAGCACTGAATGGGTTGAGGAAACAGCATTCCAAATCACTTTCAAGGTGAACCAGAGGAATAAATATGCCCTTTCAACCATTATAAATCCCCTTAGAAAGGGATGGACTGTAATGCCAAAGTAAAAAGGACAGATGGTGATAACCACTAAAGGTCCCACCATGTCTCCTTAGACCATAAACATTCTGTAAAAAAAGAAGGGGTTAAAACCAAATCAAATTAGGAAAAGTCAACAGTAACAAGACGAAGAGTCCTCACCACAGGACATTAAACTGCAAGGCACCCATCCTCTTCGTATGACATTAAACTATGCATCACATTGTCCGAAGCTGGTGATGACATAAAAAGCCCCATCTCACCTCTGAAGGAGGATGACTTGTTCAGAGGGTGCCCCATGCCAATTGGGAGAATATAGCCAAGCCACTGTGGAAGGTCTCATCGTGGTTGATCTTGATGAGGAATACAATCTCAGGCCCAAATTTCTAATATCCCAGTGGCTTCAGAAGAAAATGACAAATTTCCTCCCCTTCCTCATTGTGTTGGGATTGCACGTTTCCAAGAGACTCTACCAGTGCTGCTACATATAGGAGCAGCTTCCCATGGATAGGTGCCAACAAAACCAGTAGGTTCAAGAGTAGGCCTTGATAGCATTGAAAGCACCTTGATAGGCCAGAACCCATACAAAGAGTACCCATTTCTTCTTCAACTTCGAAAAGGGTTTACATTTTCCAATGAGATTTGCTATATACATATATATTCTGATATAAGCAAGCGTCCCTCGGAGAGATTTGAGTTTCTGCAGGTTTGCAGCATCTCTTGAATGGCACCAATCTTTACCGAATCGATTTCTAAGCCACAATGCCTGATGACAAAACCCAAAAACTTTCCTAATGCCACACCAAAGGCAAACCTCCAAGGATTCATCTTGAGTTGGTGAGCCCGAAGCTGTCGAAGACCATTCTAAGGTCTCTCAGATGAGCGAAACGGTCCTGAGATTTCATCAATAGATCATCCATATAGCTTTCCCCAAAAACCATGGGAATTGTCCTCAAAGATGATGGTCGTTCATGTAGCACCCACATTCTCGAGTCTAAAGAGCATAACTTTGAAGCAGAAAATCCCCTTGGGAATTCTAAACCAAGAGATCTTCATCCTCTAGGGCCATCCTTATCCGATTATTCCCTAACTATCAATCCATGAAGGTGAAGGCCTGGCATGTCATGGAGGAATTGAATAGCAGCTCTATTATAGGGAGAGGAAAGCTATCCTTAGGGCAAGCAACGTTCATATCGTGAAAGTCGATGAAGACCCGGATTTGTCCAATCCACTCTTTTATTGAGATAATATTTGCTAGTCAGGTAGGATACATGGCCATTACCTTCTCGATTTCTTCTTCAGTATGAGGGATGAGCTCTGGTCAAAAGTGTCGTTGTCCATGTTTCACCAGCTTCGTGCCGGACAACAGCTAATTTGTGGGTGGCAACCCCTTGGATCAAGGTCAGGCATTTCCTGATAATTCCAAGAATATACACCCCTTCCTACATTATATATATATATATATATATATATACCCACTCCATATGTGCATAGAAAATAAATTACCTCCTACAATTGAATAGCAACCATCCAATTTTTGGACAGCTAAATCTAAGTGTTTAAGAACTCAAGTTGGACCCTTTCTTAATATCTATCTGGTAATTCTGAAGCAAACCCCAAAATTTCAGGTTGAAAGAATTCTCATAAGATCATTTGCCAGATGGAGCACGTGTAATGTGTATTCCTGGGAGTCTATGCCATATGTGCTCAACTCAACTAAAATGGGTATAACCCCTTGGTGTTGCACCAGGTAGAGAGGTTAGGGTGTTATTAGAGATAGATCAAAGTAGGCACTGCTACTAAAATCGTCCTCCTGTTTCATCACCACTAACAACATTTGAATTGTTGGTAACTTTGCGATTCAATACAAGAATTCACCAATATGCAAAAGAAAAAACCTAAAATAAATGACATTGTCAAAAAAAAACCCTAAAATAAATGATTTTCCATTCAAGAAAGCCAATCAAAGGCAAGCAAGAAAGCAAGATAAGAATTAATTTAAATTGCACTTTTGAGGACCAAGAGGCCTATGCAACAAACAGAATAGTTTTAGTTTAATATGATATTTTTCATTTTCTTGAGTCCTTATGTCTCAAACGCCACACATAAACAAGTGATCTGGCAGGCAAGTTACTTCCCTCTGAGATAACAATACGGCAAACAACATAGTTTGTTGATGAGAAGTAGATATTTATATTTTTGGTTTTTTTACTCAAATTGATAATTATTATGCCTTGAAAAATAACGATTTCAAATAAACTAGCTTAACACTTTGCTTCGAATACAAGAAAACCAAAGTCCATAGGTACTGAATACTTGAAGCGGAACTAGGAATGCGCGAGCCTGCAAAAGAAAAAGGTGAATTTGAGTTAGTTATGCCTCATGTTCAAAGAAATTGAACTTCAGTGTAACTCACTAAGTAGATGGATTTAAAAAAGCATTAAGGGAGACATTGATATTGACGGATTTCCCAAAATTGGTTCGCAGTTTCGAATATTTTCCACCAGCCTTTAGAAATATACCTTAAATATGGACTCAAAATGAAATGGTGGTTTAGTGCTAGACGAGTACAAAATCATCAATTGAGGAATGAGCTATACATTGGTTCTTTTCTCAAGTTGACTGCATAATTTATTCGATAACTTGTGACCAGTAGTCACAATCGGATTACTGCAACTATGGCAATTGGTTCAGTTGCTGCCCATTGTGGAAATTGTACGAATTCCGAAAAGCAATATAAAGGATAAATTACATAAGAGTTACCAAAAAAGTTTCTGGTTTAATTTACATAGATTGACAATAATCATGATTTCTGGGGGAATTCCAGAAAATAAAATTATACAACAAAATATTGTAGCCTGAAAAAAAGAAGGCCAAGTCACTATAGTCTAATGAACAATGAAAAACCATAGTCCACTAGAGTAATGACCATCCAATATTTGGACAGTGATGAGAGAGAGAGAGAGAGAGAGAGAGAGAGAGAGAGAGGAGGAGGACGGGACCGGCACTCTATCTATGTACTAGTACGTACGTCGTTACCCGTAACCCTAAGTACGTACTTTACTTTCGTTGTCGTACCGACCTAGTACGTACTATATAGTAAGGTAAGTAGT
>NW_006494916.1:7408212-7433338 GCF_000471905.2 Amborella trichopoda | reverse complement strand
ACGAGACGACGACGACGAGAGAGAGAGAGAGAGAGAGAGAGAGAGAGAGGGACAGGGACCCGGGCATCCATCATGTCATTGGACTGTCGTTACCCCAATAGACTATTTTCCTGTGTAGCCCATTGGACTATATATGGAAAAGTGTAATTAGAATGGCCTGAGATCATGGAGGTAACACGATGTGATGACACAGTATAACATCTGAGAATGTCTTGCCATGGCGATCAATCCTTCTAGAACAATTGACCCCCCCATCTAGAACATTCCGAACCACAACATTTAGAGCTTGAATTCCTTTGACTTCATAAATCTCTACACTTAAATGTTCATCAACCCAACTGTTTCTTTCTTGTTTGGTCTCGGCAGAGAGAAATAAGGAGGTGTTAAATAGAGGTGAGACTGCACTCTTCACCCATTTTGGGGTTATGACCACCTTCAACCTTTCAATATCCTGGGGAAAGTGAGGAATGAGAGAGAAATTCAAGTCATTTCCTTTATCCCCAGCCCTGCTATGGGCTATATCATATAGAGATATCTCTTGATTAGATGGAGCTGGGTGTGGCAGCTCAAGAGGACCATCTTTTTTAGGGAACAACTCCATGAAAGCATTAGAGCGATAGTTTAGTGTCATGGGTAGCACAAGAGAATGGGTACCAAGATGAGCTTTCTCAAGATACATCTGACCTTTAGCAGGAAGTAGTGAAATTTCATATTGTTTTGCATTTGTGCGCCAAAATACAGATTCACGTGGGACCTGCGTAAACAAGCAATTCATCCAATCATTGAAAAAGACAAGGCAATCAAACTTGGAAATTAATTTAGAAGCATATATAAAGAAAAGTGTGTGCACATGCATGCATGCACACACAGACAGTGCATGCATTTGTTTGTGTGTGTGTGAGAGAGAGAGAGAGATGGTGGTTCTAATGGGAGTAGGCGTATCCAATACTGAGAAGTTAGGGCCTAAAACAATCAATATGGACTTGAAAATTTATAGTGTGCGTTTGTGTGTGAAGTGCAAACACAAATGCGGATGAGCACATAGGCACACCCAACACAAATGTAAAGTATAATATTACAATAACATAGTCATTGATGCATTGCATAATCTTCGTCCCCAATTGCCTTTCACACTACTATTGAATTGAAAGGCAGTCCCTTACATCAATATATGACTAGTTCCATCTTTATTGTTTTACAGCCAAGTCTTTTAGTAGGGACAATCTGAATCCATAATATTTTGCCAACTTTTTTGTACCTAAATTGCAAAACTGCGTTCATGGTCAATCCCGAATGAGTTAGAAATTTCCGTTATTGTCAGTTAAATTAAATATCTACAACACAATTTATTGGCTGCTGACTGTATAAACAGTGTTAAAAGACAAGGTTACCAATTACACCCATCCCAATAGTAAAAATGACCAATTCACCTGTTCTCTTTGAAGAATCACCTCCTTCTTGTGCCCCGTGCTGCATTTCAAAATGGGGGATCACTCGGTATCTCTCATAATACAAAAACCTCTCATAATATAAAACTACCATTAGCCAAAACATTAAATAGTTCAGAACAGGAATAATTACCTAAGAATAAGATATTTACACAAATATAACTTTGGAATTCCATAATGTAAAGGATATTGCCTTAATAAGACCCCATTGGTAGGACTCTAACACCTTCCTTTGTTTCATAGATGGTGAGGACCACAATGGACTACGGTTTTCCATAGTCCATTGGGTCATAGTATACATTGCCACTCTATAAAGGGAAAATATTTCAAGATTGGAATTTCTTGTATGGAAAGAAATGAGAAATTTTCCTTTGATAGACAAAATAAGCCTTTTCACCACCCTCTAAAATTTAGTCCAAGGAATACAAACATTTGGACAGAAATAAGTACGAACCTGATTCCCCCTCCACCTGCAGGTCCATTTGTATAGAGAGCTAGAAACTCTTTGATGAAATGAAGAGCATGCTCTTTCAATTCAAACAGCCCATCCATGCGCAATCTAATATCCATATAGTTTTCCATGGACAAATTGCGGTCGTGTATGCTACTTGCCTTCAGGCTATCTACTCCAATGGCATATGAAATGATACGATCCTGAACACCAGATAATCCTTCTTCCGTCCAAGATCTAACCTATACAAATGGTCCACTTTATAAGATTAATTATATAGTCATATATACTATAGTTCAATGGACTATGAATATTTGGAACCAAGAGCATCCTATGAATGAATGGAGAGTGATAGAGTGGGACCAACACGAGTCATATCCTGTTCTGTTGGGTCTTCATCTCTGTCCACCATTTCATCAGAGCGCCATTATCCAGTGGACTATTTCCATAATCTATTGGAGGTGGTACACTTTCATTCAAAAAATTGTTTCCACCATTTGGCAAAAAAAAAGATAATAGCCATCGTATGGATTTTTTTTTCTTGATTGATTCATGTAAAGTGCAACATTGTCTACTGCTCATTTACTACAAATATATACATATCATTGATGTCGCAAACTTATAAAGCATATTGACGATTAAAGAGCACATTTGTTTTATGATGCAATGACAACACATGAGCAAAATATACTCACGTGAGTAATGACCCAATCAAGCAAATGGGTAATATCCAATCCCAATAAAAAACCAGTGTTTTCAAACCCAGAATTGGGTTTTGGTCTCCCACTCATTGTTTCAATCTGGATCAGCCAGATCAACAATCCCGATTGGCCAAACTGGTGAACGAATCTGTTAAAAAACTGATAAAAAATGAAATCATGGGGATTAACGTAGGTGGGGACTTAGATCGTCCACCCACCAAACCGATCCGGGTCGATAATTCCAGATATGGATCACAGGGCTTTAAAAACCTAAGCAATACTAAACCATAATGGATGGTGACGGTTTACCATAGTTCTTAGCGATGAATGTTCAGCCATGGGTATGGTTAAACTCCACCATCCATCATAGCCACATAATGGTGGATAAATCTGTGGTAACAAATACACTGTACACCACTGGTATGTGTACCTCCCCAGAAGAACATGATCAAAGAAATGAAAACCACATTGTGAGAAATGTTCCAGTGGATGGACTTACAAGAAACTCAGCAGCAGCAGCACGCTTTACGCATCCATGCCCTCCATAAGATATCTCTCCCCAACCTTTCCAACCAGAGTCCTATACAATAATACAATGCCTATATCGATACTCAAATTGAACTTGGGATTTGGTAACATTTGAAGCTGATAATCCATGCTTCTGAAAAGGATACATATGAATATAAAAGCAAAATCAGCCTTCAAAATGCACCCAACACACTTTTATTCAACATTGCATCCCATATGTATGACTTCAACAAAATTGCCACTATTTTTTTGCAATTCAAACGGTACAGAACCTCACCCCAAACCCAAAATACCTTGTACGTTTCCCTAGGAAAAAAATGATTGAGAAGGGATAGAAAGCCCAAACAATGCAAATATCAAGAGTCAACAAATATTGAAGGAGTGCAATTTAAGAATCTAATTTTACCATAACCAACAAACATAAATGGAATGCTCAAATCGTTTCATAATCTAGAATAACAACAACAAGAGCAACATCAAACAGCAGCAGCAACAACAACTACAACAACTAGAACCACAATGAGTATATAGAACCCTACTTTGATTCCAGCTACTAATTAAATGAACTGGTGCACTGTTGTGAAATATATCTACAATGAAATAAGAAGGAACTGATGATGGCAGTTTCAAATCAGCTCCCAATTTAATGTGTGAATGGGTGTTTCTTTAGGACATTCCTTATAACTACCATCATCTGAGCTTTTTCCCAACTATTTGGAGTCAGCTACACAAATCTTGGTCCATCAGTCTGCTCTACGAAAGGCCATACCCTCAGTGAGGCCATAAGTTGCCATATCTTTTCTAACTACTTCCAACCATGTCCTTTTGACCCTACTTACCCCTTGCCTATTTTCAGCCTTCTATTTAAACTAACTCGCACCTTCTAACAGGTATTGTACTGGGTCTGCAGTGCACACACCTAAGTCTACTTTCTCTCATCTTATCACCTATTGGAGCCACACCTAAGTTCTCCCGAATGTAATCATTTCGAATTCTATCTCTTGTCTTGTCACTCATCCATCTCAACATCCTCATCTCAACTATACTCATCGTTTAGGTATATTATTTCTTGACCGCCCAACATTCCGCCCCATAAAGCAAAGCTGGTCTCATCATTGTCCTATAAAACTTGTCTTTTATCTTCATTAGTATGCAGTGATCAAATTGAACTCCTATTGCACATCGTCACCTCGCCCACCCAGCTCTAATTCTACATACGTCATCTTCCTCAATCTCTCCATTTTCCTGGATTATCGACCTGAGATATCGAAAGTGCACTCTTTTTGGTATTTCTTGGCCATAAATCTTCAACTATTTCCTCGTCTCTATCCCTATTATTGCTAAATTTGCATTTCATATACTCTATCTTAATACGGTTAATTTAAAACCTTTAGATTCTAAAGCATCCCTCCAAAGTTCTAACTTTGTGTTGACACTGCTTCGGGTCTCATCAATCAAAACTATGTCGTCCACGTACAACATACACTATGGTACCTCATCTTGCAGGTTCCTAGTTAAGTCATCAATAACTAAGACAAAGAGGTATGGGCTCAATGCTGAGCCCTGATGTAGACCTATTGTCACTGAAAACTCACTCGTCTCTCCACTAGTTGTTCGCACACTAGTTAGTGTTGCCTCATACATATCTCTCACCAAGTCTATATATTTAGAGACTCCTTTCTTTTCCAACACCTACCAAATTAAATCTTGAGGTATTCTATCATAAACTTTCTCTAGATCAATAAACACCATGTGGAGGTCTTTTCCCTTCGCCCTAAACTTCTTAATCAGTTGGCTAAGTAGGAAAATGGCCTCAATTGTTGACCTCCCCGGCATAAAACCAAATTGGTTTTCTGAGACACTCCTTTCATGCCTTTGTCGTTGCTCAATCATTCTCTCCCACAGCTTCATAATATATAGCTCATGAGTTTGATCCCTCGATAGTTCATACAATTTCGTATGTCTCTTTTGTTCTTGTAAATAGGTACCACAATACTTTTTCTCTGTTCATTTGGCATTTCTTTATTCTCAACACCTTGTTGAACAACTTGATTAGCCAATCAATGCCGATCTCTCCCATGCACTTCCAAACCTCTATCAGGATATCATCCAGTCCTAAAAAGCCTTTCCTATCTTCATCCTCTTCAAAGTATCTTTTACTTCTGAAATCCTAATCCTATGAATGTATCTATGACCTCCGCCCTCATTTATGCCAACGTTTCTTTCTGCTGTTGTGTTTCCATTGTATTTGTCATTTAATAATATTTGAAAACAAACTCTCGACCTTTTGTTGACATCTTATTCTTCACCAAGACCCTTTGATCCTCACTCTTAATGTATTTAATATGGTCTAGATCCCTATATTTTTCTCTCATTTTTGCTAATTTGAAGATATCTTTTTTACTTTTTTTATTCCCAGTTTGATGTATAGATTATCATATGCCTTAAGTTTAGCCTTTCTTAATATTTTGCTTAGTGTTTTTCTTGGTATTTTTATATTCTTCTCAATTTTGATCATTTCTATTACATTGCCAAGTTTTATAACATGATTGGACTTCAGACCCTCATTACTCTACCACCAAGTTTCCTTATCGGAATTTATTTTCCCTCTAGTTTCTCCTAAAATTATGCTTCATCTAAATATTTAAATACATTATATATATCCTAGATAGCTATATAACCACATAACCATATTTACATTGTTTTTCCAATGCTACTCTCGCTACTATACATGTTTTGGACAATACGCATTTAGTATCCAAGACAATGTAGCAATTTGCAAGTGGGATACGAACTCGTTTATTCAGTTTTTGTCTCAAACACAAAATGGCGGTTTTTTTAGTGTATGCACACCTAAATGGGAATCCAAATTGGGAGCCCTTGAACCACATTTTGTCCATCAACTAAAATGCCACCCCAACAGTGCCAAAGCATGATTTGGGGCAGCAAAGAAACAATGCCTCAGTCTCCAGAATGATATGTATTATTTAAATGACATAAATGTTAAGGGACTTGTCCACTAACCAAGTTCTAAAGATGCGTAGAAGAATGAAAAGATCCATCCCTTTCTCCCTTGCTCCCCTTCCATTTCCTCTCTTTATGTTTATCAGCAACTCAATAACTTATATAAATATCACTTACATTATACTCAAAAAAGACCATAATCAAATTCTACTAGATTAAAACCTCATCCTTGCAATTGCAAATTTAGATTGGCTATTTCTCAACAACATACTCCCACAAACTTTCAATTCAGATATTAATGTTCCAAAGTTGGGATTCAGGAACTGGCTTCATTGCTTAGGGTGCTGACAATTGCTACACAACATACACGGTTTGAACCCACTGCTGACCTCCCTCCACAAAAGCAATGAAAAGGGAAAAAAAAATTCCAAAAGTTATTCAGCGAAACCGATTACTTTAACAACCAGTATATCCTTACAAAGACATAATTAGACACCAGAAATATCAGTTATAAACCACAAAATATGAGAATACCCTAAAAGTACCAGAAGCAATTATAAAATTATCAAAAAGTTCATCTAAGTGCATAATGTAGATAATAGATGCTACTGGAACTATATTGAACTAGAATAAACAAACAAAAGGTGAATAAAAACTTCCCTTTTCCTCTAGCCTAACATATTCCGAAGGACTTAAGAAAGAAGAAAACATTATTACCCTTGGGACCAACTGAAGAAGCTTTTCTGGGGCCTTGACACTGGAGACTCTTGCCCCAGCACAAAGAACCTTATCTTTTGACAACTGGCGGAAAGTGACATTTTGAAAATCCACAACCTGCAGTTCGGAAAAAGTACTTTGCTTTTTTACAGTTGAAAAAAAATAATGAAATAAAACACTGAAACTCCATGATTGTGAGTTACAAATCAACAAATATGCTTAACTCACCACATCAGGAGTAATATAAGCACTGGGATCTCCAACCTCATAAAGAAGTTGTTCTGCACAAGTGCTACAACTTATCTCACCTCCACTATTTTCTGCTTTAGCAACACAAACATCTCCCTCATAACCAACTTCCACATATGGAAGGGACATATCCAGAAGCTCTTGGAAAGAGAAATCTCTGTACTTGTCACCTGCACTAAGACAAAGCCTGAGCACTTATCTCCATCTTCTTTTTATTTTTTACTTTTTGGATTGTGAGTATCTAAGGTCTCTTTCACTCTCTTAAAGGTCATATGCTATGGCCATGCATTGCATTTTGCAATGCTTGGAAAAGAACAGAAATCTGGTCTGTACAGAGTCATAGGAGATTGAAACATAAATGAAGCTACAGAAAGGCCAGATCAGCTCAGAAAGTTTGAAAGTAAATTTAATCATAACCAAGTCACTTACCTGGATGCATGAAATAACCCCCAGTGAGCTGACAACCACACTCAAGAAGATGTGCTGCTAGAGATCCTCTAGCTAGTTGATCAAAATCATTCCAGTTCCATCCTAGCTCATATACCTAAGTTTGACCCGTCAAAAAGGCTATTACTTCTCATATGTAATTCAACTTTTACATGGAGTTCTAAAGAAGTGGTGTCTAATAAACTATGGACCACATAAACCATAGCCCAAATAATGGCGTAGATTATTTTGCTTACAACATCTTGACTGTTTCATGTACGTTATTTTGCTTACTACATCTTGACTGTTTCATGACCAACTCATCATCAAACATTGTCATAGTTGAAGTTCTCCATTGTACAAAAGAAACTAAATTTTATATCAAACATCAAACATTATCCAATACAGAATTAATTAAAGATGCCACTACAATTGGACATGACATGAAGCCCACAGATGATTTGTTCAATAGTTCCCAGTGATTGTAACCATGTAAATGGTTTCATAGATAATTACTGAGTATCTACCTGTGCCACAATCTTCAATGGAAGAGACGAACACTATATTAGATTTAATTTTTTCAACAAATATTTCTTTGTACCGCTGGCTACCTATCTATCCCAGACAGGCATGTGCTCACACACACATGGAAGCAGGCAAACTTGCAAAACACATATAGATTGACTTGTCCAAATGAAGTTCCTGTAAACATTAAAGACTCGTACCAACATAAGGTAAGATTTTAGTGTCAGTGAACAATATCAAAGAGTCAATTGCTATGGTATTACAGCAAAATCTAGTAGCCCACGAATACATCTATTCTAAATTAATATCTTCAACAGTTGAAGCCAATTACGATACACCAAATTTCTATTCCATATGAACAGCATCAAATTTAGAATACCCAATAGGAATAAATATAAATGACATCATGGTCATAATGCTAACTCACCATTGGACCAAGAAATAAAGAGGCATCAGCAACCCGTGAAGTTATGATAACATCTGGTTTATACTTCTCCAGGCAATGTACAATAGGAGCTGCCCCAAGGTAAGTGCTAACTCCCTTCAAATACATAATCAGATGGCTCAATGGAGAAAACTAATTAGAATAAACATTATAGGGATACATCCACATCTCAGTAATACTATTAAAGAAAGGATAGGCAACTTCTATATAATAGATATAGACATTGAAATAGGGTGAAACCACATGGCTTCTAGAGATGTACTTCCTTTATAAACTATGACATACTTGAAGACTCAGGCAATGTGGAAACAAACTTTTATTAAAATTCATAGGCATTAATTATCAAGACAAATTATAATTAAGATGTGCCATACAATCAATCACACAGCATTATGATAACACAATTTTGGAAGAAATGTGAAAGAGCAAAAATGCAAGCTACAAGAGAAACAGACTTGTTCAAAGTATCTTTTCACACACAAAAAGGACTGTACAGCCACTGAGTCAGGAACATTGGTAACTGAGATAGAAGCACGAGAAGTAAGCATCCTGATGGTATCTCCTATAAGTAAATACATGAGTATAATTATTGATGTAGGAAATCAGCTCTAGACATATCAGTTATGATGCCAATCTAAATATTTTACAAACTGAATATGTCTCTATGTTTTATGGTATTATCAGTATCCACCAAGCTGGAACAGAATTAAATGAAAACCCAAGGGTCATAAAGGTGTATGAGACTCTTACACCCAGCATGTCACCGGATCTTGTGGATGAAACTGCTGACCCTGAAAATGATGAAAAACATGAGAAGCAATAAATTAAAACAAAAAAAAAAGATGAAAAGAGAAAACATAAGAGTTGGCCACTATAAAGAGGGAGAAAGAAAAGATATCATTTTGGAAAATAATAAGCCTAAGATCTAATTCCAAGATATGATGCATGGATACTTGTATATACGTAACATATCGATGCCGTATCAAGTCAATACTATACTTTTACCAAACACTGCCAGAATACTTGTAAATATAAAATGAGACAAGCATTAAAATTAAATAATAAATAAAAGATAGTATTATGCATTATGATGTGGTGTACAAATGCATCAATGTGTAAGATGCATAAAAAAAAATTATAAACAAGACAGAATGTACATCTATCGATGTGTGTCGGATAGGATACTCGATTTCCATATCCTGGATCTTGAGAAATGACGAGTGGCATTTTCATTCTCCACATCCATGTCCTTTTCCGGCTGACCCCAAATAATTGGGATAAGGCTTGGATGGTAGTGATGATGATATCCATATCTTTTTCCACTCCTATACCTGGGCATCTTAGGTTCCAAGTACTTTAAAAGTTATATCATTTGAAGGATGAAATCAAGTTTAAACCTCAAGTTAGTCACTATCAAAAGAAAATTTGACAAAAGGCAGAAGATGGAATATATGTAGCAGTCTCAATCCTGTGTAATAAAAAAATAAAAAAAAATTCATAAACAGAAATGCTAAGGATACCTGTTTCTGAAGAGAACCATACAAATAGATTTTGACACAAATGCTCATAACTTATCTTGAAAAGTTTTTAAAGATAGACCTGACTCTGTTATCTTTTTTTTTCATGTCAGCTGTAATCAATTTCATAGACAAACAGTTACAATATTCGTGGCCAGCATCTCGAGTCACTCAAGAAGAATTTACAGTGTACGTAGCTACATGCCTCTCGATTTGACACTTATCATTGAATCACAGGAGGACCGCATTCATTGACATTTTGATATTTCAGTAATACTAATGAACTAGGTTAATTTGCCTATGCGTTGGTGAGGCCTGGTTTTGGCTCACGGATTGGTTTATACTTTAGTAAAGCAGACCAAACATGTCATATGGTTTGGCCTTGGCTCGAATGGATAGGTCTAGTTAGTTCTTCTCTTTTTGCTAGTTTGTTACACTATCCAAACTAACTGGAACCCACCACAGGTCACACCTGACCACACTGGAGGAGATCTTAGGAAGATCTATTTAAGCAAACAAGGATTTCACTGTGCAGATATTGTGCTTTTCATTTTGGTTCCATTGGGAAAGTTAACAACAAATGACTACTTCAACCCTTGCAAGCTGTAAACAATAAACTTCGTAAAAGGGAGAATATTCCATGCAGAGATTTGACATGTATGTACTTAAAGAAACCAAACAGACTTATTTTTATTAAAAATGTCAAATAAACAAACTCCCTTTTTAAATTAAGTACAAGGAGAATAACCTGGTTCGAGCTGATTGCACTCATAAGCAACAGCAACAGTAACAGAAAGGCCCAAATTGCTGGCTACATTGAGAACTTTTTCTTGTGCACCAAGTGAATCCACTTCAGCCAGACAATCAAAAGAAGAACAAAACACACAGGGAGACTCAATTACCAGTCCACAATATTGCAAATTGAAACATACAATATAACTCTCTTTTGGGTAGATATAATAACAATATAATCATTACTTACTTGCACCCATGTTGGTAATTATGCAGATTCCTCTCTCAACAGCCAATGGAAGAAGCAAATGCATCCAATCAGAAACTGCATTTTGGCATTCATTAAAAAAAGGTGCAAAAAAAAAGACCAAACTCTAAATGTACAACCAAATGCGTATCATCTCAGCAGACTCTAACTCTAAATGTAAAACCAATTGAACTGCATTTTCATTCAACTCAATGGTGTAACAAACACGTCATGGCTCCATATACTTTTCATCTCAGTAGAGTCTCATTCCAAAACTAAATAAAAACCAACTCAATTGTACTTATAATAACCTCCAATTACTATCAAAGACCTCCCAAGAAGAAACTCAATTATCATAACTCATGAATAACACCCATTCAACAAAAAATCAGCAAAGCTCACCATTTCTCAGTTTCAACAAAGCTGCCTTTCATTTGAAATTCAAACAACTATGGTGAACACATCCACTGAATAACATAAATAAGAATTGTAACATCTTCCTAATGAATGATACTGCGATTTCACAAGCAATGATGTGATAGCAGTGTTGGTAGTGATGGTGATGACCATAGCCTATTTAAGAATATGATCCATGGAATAAAGAGAAATACTTGATGGTGATTAATGATGGTCCAATAAAGAATGACAATTAATGGATGGAGGCAGTGTTTAAAAAGTAGGAACCCCAGCTCAAACTCGCCATGGTCCTGAGCCCGAGTCCCCGAGGTCTGACAGGGATTCTGAGTCAGACTGGGAACCTTTTAATAAGAGAAATTTAAAAAATTATGAAAAATATGGGAAGACTAGTGATTCTGGGATTTTTCAGCCCGAGATCGCCTGCCTCCCGATCTAGTGCAACTCTAGTGAATTGGACCAGTTTTCTTTTGAAAAAAATGGATAGAGGAAATGTACGTACTGCGAGAATCATAGCCATCACCACCAGACATCATAATTTGGTATCGATCAGCAAGCGTGCGCTCTGCCAAACACTCAATAACAAGATAGTCCAATGTTTTGACTCTTTCAAGCAATTTAAGAGCACCCAGAGGCCTGTCTCCCCCAAACCCAGCTCCACAACCTATGTAAATCTTGTCCTTGTGCCTTTGTGGATTCTCTCTCTACAATTTGACACACATCTTACATGTTACCACTTCGGGTTTAGGGTTAAATTTTTTCGAAAGATAAAAGATAGAGATGAAATGCTTGAAATAAAATTAGTAGTAATTCACTGACCAGCTTGATTTCGCAGTTGTCTACACAGTCATCCATGTGGGCTTTCATGTTTTCTGATTGTTTTGGCTCAAAACTGCATGTTGGGTTTCTAAAATGCATCAAAATGCACAGAGAGAGATAACTTGGCTAACAACAAATTATATAGGGATGTGATTTTCTCTAACAACAAATTATACAGGGATGTGATTTTTGGACCTTGTTAAACTATCCCAAAACAATAACAAATTACAGAAATTTAAAAAATAATAATAATAACAACACACATTAAATTTCAGAAAATTTGAAAAAAGTAACATTAGATCACGTCATTCAATTTGAGAAAATTTGAAAAAAGCAATATTAGATCAAGTGGATGAGCGAGACTATAAGATAGTACTGGTAATATAGAAATAGATCAATATTATTTGATTACGGACTTTAAGATAAAATGATAAATTAATAACATGGGAACCACACAAAATTCAGGATTTTTTTTTTAGGAAATCAGAAACTTGATGATATTCCGAAAAAATGGAAAAAATGGTTATAATTAATTTCTGAAACGTGTAAAACAGTTACCAAAAATATAAATTTTACATGAAAAAACCACTAAGTGAAAATTTACAAAAACAGCCTACATATTGAGAGCGTGTTAAATAAAATTATGATCATAGTCAATTTCAATTTGATGGTGCATATTTAAGAAATCTAAATTTAAAAAATGCAAGTATTGCTAAAAAAAAATACGATTAACAAGTAAATTATGTAACGAAATTCATTCCAATTTCTTTAATTTGTAATTTTATAAATTTATTAATAGCAAATATAGAATGAAATAAGTTTTCCCCTTCAAATGTATCCGAATAAAGATTTTTAAATATATTATTTAATAACTATATAAATATATACAAAATTATATACAGAGTAAATTCGAAATATATTTTTTAAAATTTTTTAACAGTACCTGGTCTGGTGAGATTTGCCCCTTTTTTTTGAGCCTTGTTCCCGCGATTTCATTTACTTTTGTACTATTTTTCAACAATTTAATTAAATAAATATAATATTAAAACAAATTTGCCCATAACGATTACCTCAAATACGATTGTGTCCATACCCTAAAAATGAATGCGATAAGTAGCTGCTGGACTAGCAATCCAGAATTGTGAATACTCAAAATTGGGTTGAATTAGCAATTCAGAAAAATATTAAAAAAATAATATAAAATAAAATTTCAATTTAAATAGAGATTTGTGGATATTTAGGATAACGGGAAACAATTTTCCTAAAATAAATTAAATACGGTTCAAATAACAAAATAAAAAATAAAAAAATAAAAAACGGGTTTTAGGGGAGAGCCAGGTTGGGTTCCATACCTTCCAAGAACCAATTCGATCCTGGGCAGTCCAAGGGAATTCCCAGATTGATAATTCCCGTTCCATATTACTAGGTTTCAAACAATATGCCCAACTATTCAAGATTTCAAGTAAAGCCTCCATGTACAACAGAGTAGGGGTGGTAATGAATTTGGGCCCGTGGTATACCCGATCTAGGTCCAAGTATGGGTTTAAAAATTGGACCCATCAGGTCATGTCTAGGTCCAAATCTTGGACCCGAACACTATTTAGTTTCGAATTTGGGTCCGGTAATATTTTTCGGGTCTCAATATATGAAATATAGTTATTTTAATTTTTTGGCCGGATCGGGTCCATGCCGGTGAATTCAGGTCCGGTCAGGTCCAAGTCGTCAAGCCCAACCCGTTGCCACTATTAACAATGCAGAAGTATGGTCGCCTACTAGCCGGACCATGGTGGACTTGGACCCAGCCCACTGCATATTTTTTCGGTTGGTAATGGGCTAGGGTTGGCCTAGACCCATTTTTTGAAAACAATGCCGAGCCCTAAGCGCAGCCAGGCGCTCTAACAGGACCAAAAAGCCTGGCAAAACTAGGCCAAGTCCCTAGTGAAGCTCGAGCTTGCATAAAAGTAGGCGCGGATTGGAAGCCCATGGGCCAGGTATTGAGATTGGCATCCTTCAAAGTGTGTGTTTTGGGCTTATGAGTCCGCATTTCCTTGAGAAAAATGTTGCACCTCTAGAGCAAAAAAATCATATCATGGTGGGATACTATAAGGAAATTTATCAAAGGCGAGATGAACAATTTAACATTTTACTAGCATTTTTTAATTTAATTCTAAAATATCAAAGTAGTGGACAGAGTTTGTGTACGTGGATGCCCCACAAATAAATACAAATGCACATTAAGACCTAAACTATCATAATTCATGGAAAAACTATCAAATAAAAAAAATAAATATTGATAAAATCGTGTAAGTCGGGAATGGGGTCGGGGCATTAGTGGTTAAGGGGGCGGGTGCCTTAAAAAACGTCCCACCCTCTATTTCCATTGTTGACGTATCAATAAATAAAGAAAATGATTGTATATAACGAGATCATTTACTTTTGGTACAATAAGATCACAATTACTTATAACCATCCAGTGTGAAATCTGATAGTTGGGGTGTGTCACAAAGGTCGAGAAAATTTTATTTTGAATCTTGAGTTTGGTTAATGAAATAAATGCAACCATACAATTGTCAATCTTAATTATGACCACCTTGTTCCAAAAGTACATGGTCTCGTTGTATTCTTTTTCATAAATAAATATATAAAATCATGTAAGGCAAACTTGAACAAAAAAAATAAAAAATAAGATAAAAATAAAAGGTTTGTGAGGCAAAAAAATGGAAATCAATACTCTAGAGCACTGTATGAAATCAAAATCACCAAATTTCTTCAATTCAATAATGCAAAAATCAACAAATGAAAATATGTGATGGTGCGTTCAGATATTACAATCCAGGAAAGGATTCAAAAGCGCACTTTAGAGACGGATTTAAGATGGTTCAATGAATTATAAATGATATTTGTGCAATGTGAACTTATAACTAGAAGTCTTCGACACAATCATTGCATCAAAGCATAGTAAATGAACGGAATTATATAAAATATATCTAGAAAGATCATCATCATCATCGTCATAGTCTTTTATCAACTATTTAAGGTCGGCTAAAATATATCTAAAAGGGTGAAAATAATAAATACTATAGACAAGACTGACTATGTTTCATTTTTAGACCAAAGTACAAACACCTTTGACTGGTATATACACTAACACTTGCGGCACTACCCATGAATGCCCACATACTACATGCTACAACTGAACTCTGGTTGAAAACATCCTTTTGATCTCTAACTTTTTGAAATTCGTTAAGAACTCCGAGTATCTAAAAATATCTTCAAAAAATCATTTTTTTAGTGGAGCATATGTAAATCCATATTTTATTCTTTAAAAAAAATTTGTAAAAAAACTTATTATGTTTAACTATATCGAAACTTTATTCTCTTAATTGATTGGATATCTTTGAATTTCTACTTAGAGCCAAACACATTAAAAGTGGGGTAAGTTAATATTTGTTTAATAAAAAACCCCTTAAAAAAATTTCACTGACATATTCATTTAAAAAGTGTGCTAATAAAAACATTAGCAATATATTCCCAAAAAAATAATGTATCAAACCAGCAATATATCTCAAAATAAAAAGGGAGAGTCAGCGAAAATTATCCTAATGAGTAATGAATAATCTTATTTTTCTCTAAATCTTGAGTAGAGAGAGATTCATTCACAACTAAAGTCTTAGGAAACCAGGAATGTTGGGTGAAACATTTAGTTTTCTTTTATATATACAAAAGCGCGATTAGTTTATCATTTTCAATTTTTGTTATTTCTTCGGCATATACAACACAAATGAGGACCGTTGTTTCACATTTTTTGGGTTTTTTATGACTTAATTAATTGAAATCCTATATTGAGGGTCTTTTATCTCTTCTAACAAGAATCTTATAAATTGGGTTACAATTCGTGTTATTTGCCAATGCAGTTCTTTTGTTTAGTATTGTTATTGTCATTTCATTATGCTCCCAAAGTCTCAATAGATCCATTATATGTTTTGTGTTGTGACAATAAAGTGAACATGGTTGATATGTTTAATAAGAATATGTCAAGTATGTAAGGACAAAAATTATTATTATCCAACTCAGCTAAAATTTGGCAAGGCATGATTTTTACCCATTTTTTTCATCTGACTTTTTGGAACAAAACCAATTTATTATCGATGTTTTGATTTGTGTTATTACCCAAATAGTGTTATTCCGCTATGGTGGCAACCACAAAAACATACTTTAGAAAGTTGGTTGGTTATGAGGAGAATCCAAGTCTAACATGATTTCAACATTATTCTGTGATCACATTTCATTGGATTATAGTATCCCAAATTTCATGGGGATACTATTGAAGTTGCTAATATATAGTTTGGCAAAATAAATTGGAAGCGTGAGAGAGAAGGGGTGGCAATGGACACGGACCAAACCAGGGACTCGAGGGGTAGACTTGATCCGAGTCCAGATATGGGTCAAAAATTTGGACCTGATGGGTTAGGTCTGGGTCCAAATCTTGCACCCGGATACTATTTGGGTTCGGGTCCGGGTCTGGTAATATTTTTCGGGTCCTAATATATAAAATATATTTATATATAGTTAAATACATATATATTTTAATTTTTTGGTCGGATCCGAATCCCACACTATATTTTTTGGTCCCAATCCGGGTCCAGCGGGATGTTGCTAACTGAAAGGATAACATTATTTTAGTGCAAGGAAAATGTATGGAGAGATGCCATGGAAACAAAAAAGTGGGATTGGTGTGCTATATGCTTGAAGTTGAAAGTTGATTCAACCAAGCTGCAATATTGGTTAAACTTTAAACCATGGTTGATGCCTTGATGGTCAATGGAGACCAAGGCTTCACGTTCATTTTGTTCATGAGGCCCAACACAGTCTTCTCTAAAATTTATGGGTGGAAAAGCTCTTAACTAGAACAACAAGCACAACAATTTCCATTTCTTAAAAAACGCTAAATGTGTGTTTTACAAACAACTGTGTCATTCAAACTTGTAAGACCCTTTTTACTTTTGAAAAAGGTTTTTATAAGGTTGCAACCTTAGAATGTAGAATTAAGATAAACCTCAAAAATCCATCACAAAAAGCTGACTTGATGTTGGAAAACTTTCAAATTGATCATCTTGATATCGAGATGTACGAGTACGAAAAGAAAGAAGATTCGAGCCCTAAAACTAGTGCATATTGAAATACATTAACTGGATCATCTATTTTAAAAATTGTTAAATGTTTATAGAACTACTTGATTTGAACTATTTATCAAGTTTATGATTTTATAATTAGATATAAAAATAGCTTTTCAAACCATCTTAAGAGCTTTTTACAAAAAAATTATATTCATGATAAAAAATTTAGGTACGCCTTAATTTGATTGTTTAAGATTGCAACCTAATACAAACCACACCCTTTATACTCTCTCCTCCTTTTTTTTTTTTTTTTTAAGTAATTAGATCACTGTTAGTTGCACCATGCAACATTAATCAGCAAGGTAAATAATGTTCATCAATTTGACCATCATTTATTCGCAGTCACAACTAGCTAATGGTATGTGCTATGCACTATGGTCCAGCTTAGATGAAAATATGTTTTATGATATCTAAAATTGGATTATTAATAACCTTAAAATTTTATGTAGTTTTTTCAGTCATTCATTTTAGTAACGATGAATTTTCAACGGTGATTCTTCTTTAGTTTTATTCGTGTCATATAGTTTCTAATTTATTTCTAAATAATCGTTTATTTTGTTGAAAAGGATCAAATGGAAAAATTGGTTCCCAACCTCGAATAAGTGGGTTATTACTGTCAATTTAATTGGGCGGCTTAATTCAAGCATATTGGCTAAATCACCCCCTCTTGTTTAAATTTATGAATGTAGAACAAGCACATTCAATTAAAAAACAAGGGAAAATTACAAAAATCCCTATTGACTCAACTTTCTTTACAACCTCACCTCAACCAATTTTTTTATTGCAACTCTTATCACAAAACATATTTTTCTAGCAAATACCCCTAAATAAAAAAGTTTTAGTTATTTGAACCAAAATACCCTTGTCTGTACACTTCCAATTGTCAGTCCGCCCATGGTCTTTCAATTTAGGTTGTCAGTTCGGCAACAAGAAAGATAGTCCAACATGAGGTGCTTGGTCTCGACACTTCCAATTGCCGTTCTGACAGTGTACTCTATGTGGGCATAGTGTGCACATGGTCAGGCACGAGGAACCCTCGGTCTGGCAAATATGCAATGGGGGGCGACAATGTTTTTACCTCAGTTCGGCACAAAGTGTTATTGATTTGTCACTTTTTTACCTCGGTTCGACTGTTAACCTATTGGAATGGGTTGTTTGAAGGGCTGGTCTTCTGACATGGGTACCAGTCCGACAATTGTTTACTACAGTTCGACATATTGTTCATGCAGTTGGGCAGCTCTGCATTAGGGTATGACAATGGTTTTATTGTACCGGTTTGGCAGTTTTTTACCGCGGTCCGGCAGTTAACCTTTGGCCATTGTACATCCTACGAGGATGTGACGTGAGCTTATACGGATAATGGGCATTGTCTAAATAACTATGACTTTTTTGACTTGATGATATTTGCTAAAAAAGTATATTTTTGGGTAAAAATTACGATTAAAAATTGATTGGGGGAGGTTGTCTAAAAAGTCCAAGTTGGAAGGATATCTGCAATTTTTCCTTAAAAAAAAAAAGGGTTTGATCATAAGCTCCGAATGACCTAGATGTATTTGTGTTTTTTCCATTCGAAAATCTCGAACAAGGGATTTTTAACACGAAAAATATATTATGGAACTAGGAATTGAACAAGCAATGGCATTGCATCATTTGGCTTAGATGTCTCAAGTAGATAAAGTTTCCCGAGCAGTGAATGCAATATTGGCCGGTAATTAGCTGGTTTGATTGGAACGAGCCAGCGGTTGGTTTCGGTTTTGGCCGGGTTGAGTGATCCGGTTTGGTATTTTTTAATTTTTTTAAAATATAAAATCTCAAAAAACAAGATATTTGTTTATAATGCACTTTTAAATATTTTTTTATGGTAAAGATGGGAAAGTGTTTTGGCCATGAAATTTATTTGTATATTTTTAAATATTTTATAAAATTTAAAAAATATCTTTCACAAATCGATTTTTTAAAATCTATATATATATTTTTTATTAATTTTCAATTTCATTTGAATGTGTTTTGTTTAATCATATTTTACATATACTTTTCATATTTTAATTTTTTTAAAATTTTTTAATACTTTTTTGACCAGCTGAGACTTACCCAGTTAAACCAACCTAACCAGCCAGTTTACCAATTACTAGGAGACCAGCCATTGGCCAGTTTCTGAGATTGATTCGAGTTTCCGAGATTGATTCGATTACATATTACCCCGAACTATAAGGTAATACTCATAGTATTAAGAAAATTTATCAAATTACACCTAAGATGTACAATTTAATACATTGCCGGTATCATTTCATTTATTTTCAAAATAGGCTTGAAAAAACATAGGGTCGTGGCATAATTGTAAATAGGCCAGAAATGATTGATGTGTTTGGGCATATGGGCAATATTTTTTGAATGTTCTAGAGAGGTACCAAGGTGAAATCCTTATTTTAGCCATATTTTCGTTTTCATTTTTCATTTTTATGTTATTTTAGTCTCTCTCTTATTTTCGAACTACTCTCCACTCCTTTTGGGGGGAAGCTGGGGCGGTCATATAAATAGCCCTTTAGCGGTATTTATTTCCTGCTTTTCTCTCTCCTCTGGAGTCCGAGTTTAGAGAGAGAAAATGGTGACTTCTTCAGTTGTGAATGCTTACCCTCTCTCAAGCTACACCTTCGGCACAAAGGAGCCAAAGATGGAGAAGGATACCTCCGTTGCTGAGCGCCTTGCCAGAATGAGGGTCAAGTAAGTTACATGAAAACCCTAATTTCTTTATTCTATAACTTTTTGAGAATTACTTAGTTCTCTAGGAACCCTAGCTCACTGTGCGTGAGTGTTGGGAAACCGTAAATTTGGTTTGGTTTGATTTGGGTTTCTCACTATTGGTGATGAGGTCTGTAGAAACCCTTGTTTGGTTAAATCATGAGGGATCATGGATTTCATATCTATGATGACTTTGATAGGCTTTGGATTAAATGCTAAATTTTGGGAAATGGATTTCTTGTGATGAATAACGAGTTCATTATCTCATAATAATGTAAATAGATCTGTAAACTATATATGAACTGTAAATTAGTTTATTAAAAACCCTCTTTTGTTCCATATCTGTTCCATATATCTACTACAAATGGAAACATGTTCATAATCTCTCATGACTACACAAATTCTTGATTTTGTCTATTATGACTTTGACTGTTCATTGCATGAACCTAATTCTAATTTTGTTGCTCACTATTTTGATGATTGGATTTCTTATGATTTTAAGTAGTTATTGGGACAATCAAATTTGTATATCTGATGCATGATCTTATGTATGTGTTCCCGTTGATGACCTTTGCTAACCAGTGTATCGTGACACTAAATAAGTCTTGCTTAACTTCTCAACTTCTGTGTATAGTCTTAGTCGTGTCAGTTAAATAAACTCTACTTAAACATAAAGCTTATCTCTTTGGTACATAAATACGCGTAATGAAAATCTCAATTCCATCACCCTTAAGTACCTTAATCTGAGGAAGTGATTCCTTTATGAAGGTTTCCACAGATCCAACTGAAATGCACTTGTTGCTGCAACGTTGATGTAGTGGCCATAAACCCAACTAATCCACCCAAACAAAAAAGAACGCTTACTTTGTGAATGAAAATGGAAGGTGGTTGATTGAACAAGAGGATGCTAGGAATAAAAGAAAATTGAAATATATATTATTTATTTCGAAGTTTTGAGGTGCCAAAATATTTTTTTTAAAAGGATTATTTTGTGAACCACACGTGTTGTGAAGTTTAGCAAAGACTTATTTCACTATTAGCTGACCAAGTTGTTTGATGGATTATTCTTATTATGTATAAGCTTTATGGACATGCATGATATTGGTAGTCGATCTCTTGATTATTGTAACTAGCTTTTAAGATTTTGATATTATGTGTCCTTTGCATCATCATGTAAATTTGATCTCTCATGACCTTGAGAAGGTTTGCGGAAGCCCTAATGTAGACGTTCTTTAGGATCTTTTATGTGTATAAAAAACCCGAAGTCAATATCTTTCATGTATTAAGTCTGTCACGCTTAGTCACCATGTGTTAGCACCTTCTGTGCAACATGTGCAATAGGAAGTAGATAACCCAGATTGATGGACTTGTTCCATCTCAGAGGACTTGTCCATTCGGCCAACTTCATATTTGCTTTATATTCTTGCTGCATTTTGTAAGACAACTTGCTATGTCAGGAATAGCTTGTCAAGGGGCTTAAATTTTATTTCTTCCATAGTTCAATCTCCCAAGTCATTCTCTTGTAGATTTTTTGTAATAGGTTTGATTTATAGTATGTCCTGTCGAAGTTTATGTTGTGCTCATTTTTTTTTCACAAAGAAATTTCTTGGTACGGAATTAATTTATTTTGCTCATTTGGAAAGGGCACGTTTTTGAAGGGGAGAAAGTTTTTGTTCAACCTATTTTATTAACACGTATAGTGAAAAATTTCATATTATGAGGGTTCAATTTTTTATATTTGTCCACTGAAATTTCCATATTCTTTGTCTCCACATGGCATTCATTGTCTATATGTGTAATTAGCGAGGATTCTTTTGTTGCCTTTATAGTTCTACTTGGTTTCCCTAGTTTGGAATTGGGGATCACTATTTTTTGGGGGTTAGTGGGATTGAGTTCTATAATCAACTAATCTACTAACCAAGAGGTTAGTTTTTAGGGAAAATATATCTTTAGGGGTTATAAATCCTTGCAAAATAATTAAGGGGCTCAAAACTACCCAATTGACAATAGAGGGTTGTTCTTAATTTCAATTTTATTATAGTACATTCTCAGAAAATATCATAAAAAATGTCCAAATTGTGCCTATTCAAGGTTGGGAACTGTAGAACAAGTAAGGGCATTTTAATAATTAGACCATCCCAACCAAAAGATGATAATACTCATGCTTGTTAAAGATAGATCAAATTACTTAAATGCCCTTTACTTATTTGGGTTTCCACCCAAGAGAAGAGTAATTTAGTTATTTTGAGTTGGTTTTTTTTTTTTTTTATAAGAGATAGCTTTAAAAGGTAAACCCTATTAGAATATTTTCACCCACTTAATGAATTTGTGAGAGGTTTTGAATGTTAGCTATATAGATCCCGTACAATGCATGTAAATAAAATTTTTTTACCTACTACCATGGTGGGTCTATTTACAAGCTCCACTCACGCTCAAATTGCATTTTCATTCCCCCATTAACCCACCCCAATCTTAACTCTAACTTTATTGAAGGGGAAATCTCAAAGATAATTGGTGCCCATTCGAACCTCAATTTATTGGATTTGGGCTTCAACAATTTTGCAGGATCAGTGCCTCTGGAGATTGGCAATCTCACCAAGATTCACTTCATTTCTCTCTACTTAAATATACTCCATGGTACGATTTCTTATCAGCTTGGCAATCTGAAAAAGGTATGGTACATCGACCTTGGACTAAACAACCTTACATCTCCTGATTCATCAAGCTTTCCTGAGATGGTGTCGCTTAATCACCTCTCTCTCCACGATAACTTCTTAACCTAGTTCCCATCTTCGTTTCTTGATGAGAAAAATTGGTATACTTGGATTTGTCTTACAATTCATTATCTAGTTCAATACCAAGTCAATTCTTTTCTAGTGTAGAAAACCTAGAGTTCATCAACCTCAGTCATAATTTATTTCAAGGTCCTATTCCTGTTGAACTAAAGAATCTAACCAAACTTCAGGAACTTCGACTAGGTTCAAACAATCTCTTGGGGTCTATTCCTCATGAAATCGGTTTCACATTTGGTTTTCAAACCCTTGATTTGAGTGGGAACCGATTTTAGGTGGATCCATCCTCGCATTTCTTGGTCAACTTCAGGCTCTTGAGGGGCTAGACCTTTCCCAAGTGTTGGTTCCATCTCAACTTGGGCTTTGCAAAAACCTGAAGTACTTAGACGTCAGTTACAATAATATAACTTGTTCCATCCACCCTCGTCATTGAGTTCCTTGAGTAACATTTTTGAGTTGGATATCAGTTCGAATAGGATTGGTCATGTGATTCCAGCACGGCTTAATGGGAATTGGACCGATCTAACTACCTTTTACCCTGTATCTTCATGACAATTTACTCGTAGGAATTATCCCTTAGAAATTGGCCTTCTCAAAAAGCTTTAGAAATTGGCCTTCTCAAAAAGCTCTGTTTCCTTTGCATTTATTCGAACTAGATTTTGGGTCCAATCCTCGAGAACTTGGAAATCTCACTAATCTTGAGGAATTGTATCTTTCAAGGAATTACTTGATGGTTTGCTCCATTCTTCCATAGGAAACCTTCTCAAGTTTAATAAATTGTACATGAATAATAACCTTCTTGTGGGTTCTCTTCCTTCTTCCATTGGAAACGTTTCCCAGGTTATTGATTTGGAGCTATCCAGTAACCATCTTTTGGGATCGGTCCCTTCCTCCATTGGAAACCCTTCTAAGATTACAGTTTTGGACATATCTCACAACAATCTCATGGGATCTCTTCCTCCTGAGAATTGGAATCTTGAATAGATTGAAGCCATCTCGGAGTTGTCGGTTTCTTTTAACTGCCAAAACTCAATTTACTCATGGCCCCATAACTCAGCCACAGTAAGGACGAGATTTACTCAATCCAAAGGGCCAACCAAGTGTATAGGAAAAGCTAACAAATTCCTGTGTAGCTTTTATTTCTAGCTCAAGCTTAGAATGCAAGTTATGGCCAAGATAAAAAATAGTGCAAGCAATAAAGAAAGAAAAAAATATGGCTGTTAAAATTGCTACAACTGTGAAAGATGAGAGCCATGAAACTCTCGGCTAGACTCTCTCTCATATTTGAGTTTCATGGCTTTGATCTTTCACAATTGTAGCTATTTAAACAACCACACTTTTTTATCTTTCTTTATTGCTTTCACGATTGTCTATCTCGACCGTAACTTGCATTCTAAGCTTGAGCTTGAAACAGGGACAAGGCAGGGATTTGTTAGCTTTCCTTGTACACTTGGCCGGGGCTTTGGATTGAGTAAATTTTGTCCTTACTTTGGTTGAGTTATGAGGGATGTAAGTAAATTGAGTTTTGGCGGTCAAAAGGAACCAACGTCCACCACATTGACTCATGGTTCGAGTTTTCAAGGCCCTGTTTTCATTAGCAACACTTGTATGGTGGATTGCTGTATTTGCAATAGAAGTGTGAAAATTTTTAGTTGACAATATTGGGTATCAATGCAAGTTCAGTTGTAACCCATTTATTTGTTTCACTGAGTAGATGAAAGTCATGGCATCAAAGAGTTTAATGGCTGAGCTCCTAAAGGTCGAGAAGTTTAATGGTTTAAACTGAGCCTTATGGAAGAAAAAATTGGGTATATTCTTGACGAGGAAGGATGCAGCCATATATGCTCACCTCCACTTGTCCTTAAGAACCTAGTGGTTATGATGGCCATGCCACAAGGGATATCTATGCTCATCAAAACTCATCAGTGGGGCCTCTCTTACTTACCTCACTGAAAAGTTCACATACTCACAAAGAGGAAGAACAAGGACCAGGGTTTTGCATATATATACCTAGTGGTTATGATGGCCAAGCCACAAGGGATATCTATGCTCATCAAAACTCATCAGTGGGCCTCTTTTACTTACCTCACTGAAAGGTTCACATACTCACAGAGAGGAAGAACAAGGACCGGGGTTTGCACATATATATATATATATATATATATAGGGCAATGATTTCATGCAACCGTTGTATAGTAATATGATGCAACAACCTAAAAAAACCATCTTATGGTC
>NW_006494916.1:7360230-7378916 GCF_000471905.2 Amborella trichopoda | reverse complement strand
CCTAAGGAAAAATATCTTGGTAGAAGTTTCATTTCTCTATATATCTAATATTTCAAAATCTATTTATTTTCATAGAGATTCCATCTATTATATCTTTTTAACTTTAGAACACGTCTATTCATTTTTATCGTATCTTTTTAGCAAAAACATATTTAAAAAATATATTTTTTTAACCCCTCTCGCATTCTCTTCGTGTTTTTTTTTCCCTATGATTCTGCCAAACATCTCTCTCTCTTTATGTTGCTCCCAACTTTTTCTCTCTCATCGTCTCTATGCCAAATTTTGAGAGAGGGAGAGGGTTTGGGAGATTCATTGGAAAGTGAGAAAGAAAAACATATGGCGAGAGAAAGAGAGAGAGGGTTTAGAAATGATGTCATTTATAAATTTGTTTAAAGTAAAAGTTAGCAACGTTAATTTAGGGGATTAAAAATATAGGTTTGAAACCTTGGGTTGGGAAATGAAACCTAGGAGGAGAAATTTTCCTAAAACCTAAACCAAACTTGGAGAAATAAGGGATAGGACGAAAATGGAATAAGACAAGGATGACACCTTAAAGGCGAGAGAGAAAGGGAGTTTAAATTTGAGGCCATACGCATGAGTTTTACCGTTTCTCATTGGATGCCGTGAACAAGCAGATTGAGTGAAGTTTTGCCTGCCATGAAAATGGGAAGAGTGGTGAGATCTCCATCTTTTTTCTTTTTTCTCCCATTCATTTTAGCTCTTTTGTTACAATCCTTGGGTTTCTCAATGGCTAATTTAGAAGCTGAAGCACTGTTGAACTGGAAAACTAGTATGAAAAGTCACACTTTGGGCTCTTGGTTTCTTACAACCAGCAACTCCACCAGCCACTGTAGCTGGATTGGTATCATATGCGACAATGGCGGAAGCGTAATTGAGGTTAACCTCTCAAATTACTATTTGGAAGGGACCCTCAATCAACTGAACTTCCTCTCGTTGCCTCATTTGGCCAGTTTAAATCTCAATGCGAACTATTTAGAAGGGAAAATCCCAAAGAGTATTGGATCTCTTTCGAACCTCAGTTTCTTGGATTTAGGAGACAATTCCTTCACGGGGTCAGTACCTGAGGAGGTTGGCAATCTCACTGAGCTTCGCTTCATTTCTCTCCAATGGAACGATCTTAGTGGTCCCATCCCTTATCAGCTGGGTAATCTGCGGAAGGTACGACACTTAGACCTTAGTGGAAACGTATTTAACTGGTCAAGATTTACATGCATGGAGTCTCTTACTTACCTCTACCTATCTGATAGTGCTCTAACAGATTTCCCAGCCTTTGTTTTCCGATGCAAAAACTTGGTACTTCTTGATTTGTCTCTCAATGGACTATCCGGTCCGATCCCCATTCAAAAGCTTTCGAGTTTGAAAAACCTCAAGGTCCTCAACTTCAGAAACAATTCATTTCAAGGTCACATTCCTGCTGAACTTCTGAATCTAACGAAACTTCAAGTCCTTCGACTCTCTGAAAATAATCTCACAGGTTTCATTCCTCATGAAATTGGCTTCATCTTTGGGCTCCATAAACTAGACTTGAGTTATAACCCATTACTGGGTGGACCCATCCCTGCGTCACTAGGCCAGCTTTGGGCTCTTGAGGAACTAAGCCTCTACCACTGTGGGTTGAACTCTGGCATTCCTGCACACTTGTTTCTCAATTGGACAACTCTCACTTTTTTGGATCTCAGTGAGAATGTACTCGAAGGACAAATCCCCTCTGGAATTACCCTTCTAAAAAACCTTAAGTTCCTAGACCTATCTTCAAATCAAATCTCTGGATTTCTCCCATCAAACATTGGAAACCTTTCCAAGCTGTCTATTCTGTATCTATATGGCAACAATCTCACGGGTTCCATCCCTTCCTCTATTGGAGAACTTTCCATGCTTAATAATTTGTACCTAAACAATAACTACCTCAAAGGCTCCATCCCTCCCTCCATTGGAAACCTTTCCAAGCTTCAATTTTTGGACCTATCTGAAAACAATCTTATGGGATCTCTTCCTCCTGAGATATGGAATCTTAATATCCATGATTCATATGGTTTTGAGATCCAATATATTCCGAGGCCCATTAATAAGCACCACATCTCAACCTCAAGGACTCCAAGTTTTCTACAACTACAACAACTTTTCTGGTAATACTACTGTGGATTTGGGACAGAAATTTGAAATGTTGAATATCAGCTCCTCAATTGATCTACGCCATCAGATTTGCCAAGGCATGAAATTATTGCCAGAATTGTTGAAGCATTGTACGAGCACGGTGACAATCCAAGTGGAAACATGCTATCTCACAATGAACACAACCATGACTTATGCCAAGCTTCCTAATTTAGGAAGTGTGGATCTCTCAAACAATCAATTTTCTGGTTGTATTCCAGAAAACATAGGAGAAGTCATGCCAAAGCTAATGGTCTTAGCTCTCTATAATAATAATATTTCGGGAACCATTCCCACCTCCATTGGAGACATGATAAGTTTGTATGCTCTTGATCTTTCTAGAAATAAGATCATGGGATCTATTCCCACCTATTTGAGTAATTTGGAAGATCTGCAATCATTGGTCCTGAGAAACAACAGACTATCAGGTGAGATTCCATCATTAAAAAATTGTTCCAAATTACAAATTTTGGATCTCAGTGAAAATCAATTATCTGGGTATATCCCGTCATGGATTGGCCAAAGTCTTACCTCACTTCGTGTTCTCTCTATAAGATCTAACAAGTTTACAGGGACCATTCCTAAGACTATGTCAATTCTATACTCTCTTCAAGTTTTGGATGCTGCTGAAAATTGCCTTTCAGGCACTATTCCAGATATTTTCATAAACTTCACAGCAATGACTATTACAGAGAAGATGGCGGACAACAACTACGATCGCAATCACATGTTCTATTATGTGGTGAGCATTGATATAGTAGCAAAAGGGGCAATGATGGATTATACCAACTTTCTTTCTCTTGTGACATGCATAGATCTTTCGAGAAATAATTTCTCAGGAAGGATTCCAGAATCATTGACAAAACTTATAGGCTTGCGTGTATTGAACCTTTCTAGGAACAACTTGATTGGGAAGATTCCACAAAAGATTAATCAATTGCAAGAGTTGGAATCGTTGGACTTGTCGGACAATCAACTCTCTGGTGCCATTCCTCTCAACATGTCATCTATGAGTTCCTTGGGCGCATTGAACTTGTCCTACAACAATTTGTCAGGTCTAGTTCCTTACGCTGGCCACATGATTACATTTGATGCCTCAACATATTATGGAAACGAAGATCTTTGCGGTCCTCCTCTTCCTAAGACGTGTGATAGTCATGAGTTAGTTCCTAGATTTAACAATGATGAGGATTTGAGAACTGGGCCACCGGAGGTCCGACAATTTTGGATCAGTGTGGGCTTGGGATTTGGGACTGGATTTGGAGGATGGTTCTCAATTCTAGCCATTAAAAGGAAATGGAACAATGCAGTTCTCAAAGTCATGGACTTCATTGTTGAGATTTTGATAACGAGATTGCAGCATTTCTTTGGCAGAAGAAATAGGTGTTGTTTATACAACCAGTTTTAGAAGATTAAAGTGAAGAAGAGTGTAAGAATATAGTATCGGGTGAATAATCTTATTAGGTGCTTGTACTGTTTGGATGTAAGCTTGTAGTCCAATATGTTCATGCCATTTGTGTTTTGTATGTCTTTCTTATGTTACAGAAGTACAGTGTAATTTTATTTAGCACGGAGCCAAAGATAAAACAAAAAATTAAAAATTGAACAGATAAACATCTACTAGAACTTGGGTTTTAGTTTTTAATGGTCCAAGTGCTTGTCTTGACCAAACGAGAGGTACTCCATTGGCGAAAACTAATGTCAAAATTCATGAAACACACAAAAAAATTAAGGCTTGTTTTGGAAGCCCATATAAATGGGACTGGTGGTCACAATTTCAATCTTTATTCTCTTTCTCCCCATTTATTTTGGGTCTTTTGATTCAATCCTCTCATTCATCATTAGACTCCCATGAGTTGTCGAACCAGAAAACTTGTCTTAAATATCACACTTTGGGTTCATGAGGTGTAAAGAGTCCACCGACGCGAGTTGGATGCCTAGCTTGTTGGTCGCCCAAAAACTACTACAAACCAAAAAATGTCACAAAATATAAGAGGGGTTCAGTTGGCATATGGATGCATCCGTAGCTGTAGAGGTAAGGTGCACCTTCAAATTTTATCATGGTATATAATTTTAGAAAAATATCTCTATATTCTTTATTTTTAGGTTTCATTTCTTGATAATATCTTCTAACCCCCTAGCCACTTTAAATTTATTTTTTAACCTAAATAACTGTAAGAAAAACATACTTTTTCTAAACCCAATAATTTCTTTCTCTTTACTTGTATATCCCAAACTTCTCTTTTTCTCTCTTTTCACTTAAATATCTCAAACTTCTATCTTTCTCTCTCTTCATGTGTTTCTTACTCTCTCTCTTTCTGTGTTTCTCCAAACACCTTTTTCTTCTCCCGATAACCTCTCACTGCCATGAATCTCTTCTCTCTCTAGAAGTTTGGGAGGATGGCTTTTAAAAAAAGTATGTCTTTTTAGATTTGTTTGGCCTAAAAATACAGATCTAAATGAGCTCAGGGGTTAGAAGAAATAAAATCTGTAATTTTTATGCCCCAAGATATTTTTTATATTTTTTAAAACCTTGGGTTCATTGTGAAATGAAACTTAAAACTAAGTGGCATAGATATATTTTCCCTATAATTTTGATGTAAAATATTTATCTCAAAAGCTATTTTTATATCTAATTATAAAATTTTAAATTTCAAAAATTGTTAAAGTCAAGTAGATCTATAAACATTTGAAATTCTTGAAAATGGACGGTGTACATAACATATTGTAAAATGCATTATTTATGAGACTTAAAATCTTTTTATTTTTCATGGTCACACATCTCATGTTCAGATGATCAAACAAAAGGTTTTTCAACATTGAAACCATCTTTTCCGATGGATTTTGTAGTTGTAGAGGTAAGGTTGCATCCTTATATAACCTTTTTCCATAAAGAAAATTATTTATTTATCCATTATTACAAAAATAATTTTAAGTTTCGTGTTATTACATTTATATTCGTTTTTTTAATTTCATTAACATTTTTTTTTTTTAAAAGACAAAGGGCTCGTTTTCGATTTTTCAAATACCGAAATGAATCTCTCTCGTGACGTGGGGGCTTCTGCAAATTCTTTCACGCTTTCAAGTTTCAAGTTTCCGTACCCCTTCCCATGTACTGTAACCTATTGGGTTCTTCTTCTTTTTATATCCCCATTAACCCCACTCTCTCTCTCTCTCTAAAAATTGCTCTTACAGGCTAGTGACCCAGTTTCCAGCACCATTTGTCACCAAAAAAACGATGGCACGACAACCAAACATATTAATAACTCCCTTAACCTTAGGCTTCACTCTCAATCCATGGCCCTCTTCTCTGGTAAAGCTTCCTCGTCTTCTTCTTTCTTCTTTTCTTATAAGAAGAAAAACCAATGCTGTTTTGAACTATAAAACAAAATAACAGAGAAGGTCAAAGTGATTCTCCCTGCGAATGACATAAATCTCATTTCTGCCTCCTTTCCAACAGAAAAGCCCTTTTTCCAGCAAAAAAACCCCATCAAATTCCAACCAAATGCCTCCAAATTAGGGCGAAAAGAAATCAGTCCTCAAAAAAATCCGGTCAAGGTCCCATCAAAATCCGGCCACAAATGCTATAACGAGCAAAATCTAGTCAAATCGGCCGGAAACGTCTTTTCCAACAAAAACAAGCTAATTCTTGGGCTTTATAACAAACCCTAGATCTGCAATTTCAAAGGCGCAATCCAAACCCTAGATCTCCATTAAGAGAGGGAGAGAGAAAACTAAAGAGAGAAAGTTTGTGTTGAAAAAGGATAAGGCCAAGTGCATTTCTCAGTGAACACCACTCCTCCGGGTCCTTGGCATCCCCCTCTCTCTCTCTCTCTCTCTCTATGAAACCCAAATCTCTCTGACCCATGACTTTGGGTGCTCTGGTTCTTCAACAAATGAGTTAGAGCAAGAGCGAGAGAGGCCACAACGCCATTGATGAGCGTAATAACCATAACTCGATGAGACCATGGGTGAGAACCTGGTTCTCAAAGAGCCCAACTCTGCGCACGGATTTTCAATAACTGAATTTGGATTTTTGAAAAGCCAAAAAATGAGCAGTTTCATCTTTTTTTAAAAAAAATTGTTATGAAATTAGACTGTTTTTAAAACATAGTTATGAAATTGAGAAATCAGATACACATGTAAAAACGGAAATTTAAAAATATTTTCATAATAACAGTAAAATAAAATAGATATATATATGTAATTTTCCTAAGATAATATATTAGTTTGAAATATGTTTTTAGATAATTTTTATTATCTTTATGATGATTTTCGAAATTTTATCTTTTTTTGAGTTTTATTACATTTTTGAGGTGTACATATCTTGGCTTAATTGAATCTAGTTGGACTCAGTCTAGTTACTAACCTCGGACAAGGAGCTTTAAAACAGTGGAATAAACTGTAGCTGGAGCAACCACTATGGAAGTAACTCATAATATCATAGTTAGCAAGTCTGTTTAAAACATGAATTTTTCAAACAATCACCAATTTTTTAAAATACATCTTAAACTCCAAGTTTTTCAAACGTTATGTTTTTTCAATGAAACCGATATAAATTTGTATTTTATCTTTTTTTCAAATAAATTTTTCAAAAAGAACTTCGTCCCTACCACTTTATTTTTTCTTCATTAGCTCAATATTATTGCATTTTGGCTTAAAGATGCATACATTAACAGTGCGAGTAAATTAATAATCTTAGTTTAACAAAAAATTACATAAAAAGTTTCACCAATGAGTTCCATCAAAAAAAATGTATGAAAAAATACAAACAATATATTCCTAAAGAGCAAGAGAAAGATTCAATTATACTAAAGATTTAGGCAGTTAGGAATTCAGTGCAAGATTCAAATTTTCTTTAGCATTTTGTTGTTGTTTTTTTGTGCATAAATAAGTTTAGTTAATTTTTTTTTAATTTTATTACTGTATACAACATAGTATTTTCGAAGGGCCACTATTTTACAAATTTGGGTCTTTGTATTTTCTTTCAATTAGGTGCAATCCTATTTTCTTCTTTGAAAAATAATTCTATGTCTTGGTTCACAGTTCTTGTTATTTGCTAATTAGTTATTGCGTTTAGTATTGTATGCTCTCAATAAATCTACGATATGTTTTGTAATGCGACAACAGTGTAAGCATTGCTACTATTTTTATTTAAAGTTTCAACAAAAAATTGTTAAGTATTACTCTAATGACACTAGCATGGCTATAAAATTATTGTATTTATATATACAATAGCAGCAAATCAAATCCTTATATATCCGATTTTTTCATTATGTTTACGATTCTGTAGTTTATCTTATTTTTTGGTGATACTTATTTTTTACTCAATTTTTTTTTCGATTTTCTGAAATAAAACTGATTTATTACCTATATTTTGGTTTGCTGATATTTTATTACTCCCCGATTTGCTAGCTAAGCTATATGTGGCTTGAACCGGACAATCCAATTCAAGCTAGAAACGGACGGGCGAACCAGTCTCAAGTCTGGTTTGACTCAACAAAGTAGCCCGGATTATCCAACCGAGAGTGGACCGGGGACCAAGTAGTCCATTGCATGGACCAGCCCGTGGGGTCCAATGCTAACAGGCCCGGTCCTGTACTTCCATGTAGTTTACCTATTATACGCTTTTATTTTATTGAAAATAACTATTCTAGCTTATTTCGTTTTGTGCTTTTTGAATGATACATGTTTTTTTTTCATAATTAATTAAAGAGAAGAATAGACCTTTAAAAAAAATTAGCTCCACCTTTCCCTTTCCAAAAGTTTTAATAACTTTCATTTTTATTTATTTCAAAGTTACTTCTTATTTTATTTAAATTATTTCAAATTTCTCTCCTGCTTTTTTTGGAGGGGGGGGAGGGGGTAATGGAGACTATGTTAGAGTAGGGTGTGGGGTGCTACCACCATGACCCAGCCCGTTTCTTGATTTTAAAATTCTCTCTTGAATTCAAAATAAACCTCATCTCGTTTTCAGAACTCGGAAATTTATTATTATTTTTAGTTTGAAAAAAAAAATTCTATGGTATCTTCAGTTTTAAAATTTTTTGTCAAACACGAAAAGTTTTTATTTTTCTTTTATTCTTAGCTTTTTATTTGAAATTAATAGCCATTTCCTCTTATTTTTTATGATTGATAGAATCAACCATAAAAATACTTTTGTAAGAATCAAATTCAAAGCTATCAGTAAAGGATGAGGTTCCTGTATGGCCTTAGGCTTTATGAAAAAAATAATAATAAAGCCCCATTTCAAATCATCATCCGGAATGCACTTACGGCAACGGAAATTTTCATAAATGACTCTAAAATCGCTTTTCAATGCCGATAATAAAATTTGAAGCTAAAAAAATGGTACAAATCTTATAGATCTATAAACATTTTTTTTTAAGACAAAATAAGTAATATAGATAATTGATACAATATACACTATTTTAAAAGCTTGAAATCCTAATTATTTTCACAACTATAATGATCTAGTCGAGATGATACATGTGAAGTTTTTCGAATGCTTGAACTATAATTTTTATGAGTTGTAAGGTGAGGTCTGAGTAAAGCCAGTCATAAAGAAGTGAGTGATGTGACGAGCGACGTGAGTCAAAGCCTCAAAGGAAATTTTCGCTGTACAAACTTGGAGACCTGATGACCTGTAAAGAAGTATGCAAAAAGAATTTAAAAAAATGCTGCTACGGGATTTGAACTTTTATTTATTTATTATGGATCCATTATACCCAAAATCTAGATCATTGACCTTTATATTTTGGATGCAAAATTCATTTCTAATATAGATTGTGAAGTCCAATAGATTTTAGAAGGGAAGGCCCCATGTAAACATGTGCATTGGTTGATGCACCAAAACCTCACATTTACATTAAAGAAAAATGGAAGAACTTTTATATATTATTTAATATAACTAATACACACACATGCACATACACACACTGATAAACATATCAAGATTGCAATTCCCACGACAAATTCATGAAAATGGCATCAGCGAACTTGAAATATGTATCCCTCCAGCGTTTTATGAAAGCCAAAACCAAACAAACACTAATATTCTCAACTATGAAACCTATTACAATGCTTATGTCAAACCATGGGACCCCAGAACCAACTCTATCACATTCATCATTGGCAGCAGCTAAGGCGGACTCGTCACACTTTGCAAGAAGCGGAGGTCCACAGAGATACTGGTTCCGATAGTATGTTGAGACATTGAAAGTATCAAATTGGTTGCTAATGGGAATAGGTCCCGACAAATTGTTATCTAAAACATTAAAATAACTTAAGAATGTTAGGGATGAAATGCCGGAAGGGATGCCACCTGAAAGTGGATATTTCCTGCGAGGTGGTTCCGAGCTAGATTTAAAATGATCAAGCCCACCAAATTTGTTAATTCTTCAAGGATAGCTCCATATAAATTGTTGCATGAAATGTTTATTGATGCAACAAGGGAAAGAGTCCTGGTGTATGTGAGCATCTCCCCCTTTGTAGAAATGATGATCTTGTCATGGTAATAGTACTTGTAGGAACCTTCATGGAGGTGTGTTTGCTTATTTTTCATGGCAGTGAAGTTACCAAAAGTGTCAGGAATGTTGCCTGAAAATTTGTTTATGGCTAGGTCCAGTACCTGAAGAGAGCTTAATTGTGAAAACTCTTGAGGAATCATTCCTGTACACATGTTTGCTCGTAAGCGAAGAATACGGAGTTACGAAAGGCTTTCTCCAATCCAAGGAGGGATGTCTCCTGATAATTGGTTTTCACCAAAATCAATGATTTCTAAATTGGAACAGTTCTTCAAAGATGAAGGAATCTCACCAGAGAGCTTGTTGTCATTCAGACGGAATGTGAGAAGGTTCTCCAAATTCCCTAGAGACCATGGTATGTTTTCGAGTAGATTATTGTTGCTCAAGTCAAGAACTTCGAGCAATGAACAATTCCCCGAACTAGGAGGGATGATACCACTCAACCCATTACCATAAACATCAAGAATATACACATTACTTAAGTATCCTATAGAATTGGGGATGTTTCCCATGATGTGGTTATTAGAAATCATAAAGTAATTTAAAGTGGGTGGTAAAGAGGGCATGGTACCAGTTAAGTTATTCTCTGAAAGGTTGAAAATCGCTAGCTCACTCATGTTACCAACAGAAGCGGATGTGGACCCCGTTATAAGATTATTGGAAAGCGACAAGCGCATCATATTTGGCATGGAAGAGGGAATGTTGCCTGTGATATGATTATAGGAAGCATTGAGATATTGGAGACTCATCAAGGTGGATGGGATGGGTCCTGTGATATGGTTATTGCCAACCGATAAGAAGGTCAAATTTGGCATCGTTTTGCCAATATTTTGTGGGATGAAGCCGAAGAATTGGTTTTCTGATATGTACAACCCTGATAAATCAGGATAGTTGCCAAGATCCTCGGAAATGTTTCCATCAAGATAGTTTTTATTTAATGAAAGCCAAATCAAGCTCGTGCAATTCCGCAAGCTTTCTGGCAAAAGGCCCATGAAACTGTAGTAACTGGCATCGAAATACATCAACTTGTTGTTGTCACATACTCGGGAAGGTAGAGCACCATAGAAACTGTTACTTGAGAAATTGATGTCCTCCAATTGATTGGACTGCCCAAAATCCGCAGGAATTGCACCAGAAAAGTTGTTGTCATCAGTGAATAAGGTTACCAGGGGAAGGCCAGATATAGAGCTTGGTAATGAGCCCTTTCCGTGACAAAGTGAGAGATGTTAGTGATGCCAAGTTCTCGATCTAAGGAGGAAGAGTTCTAGTGAGCTGGTTATAGGCGAGGGACAAGTCGGTGAGTTTGGTCAGGTTCCGTACAGAAAGTCGGTGAGCTTGGTCAGGTTCCATACAGAAAGTCGGTGAGATGGTTCTCTGAGAGATCCAATGAAAACAGGTTCTTCATATATCCAATTTGAGGAGGAATACTTGAATTCAGACCACATGTTGAAAGACTGAGGATTGAAATGTTTCGGAGCATCCCTAGAGAGGATGGAATGGGTTCAGTTAATGAGTTAAAAGATAAAGCCAATGTTTTAAGATTGGGGATAAAGCCTAGCTCATCAGGGATGGAACCAGTAAATATATTGAAGCTGAGATCAAGATAGTTGAGCTCTATAAGGTTCATGAGGAATGCGGCCTCCAAAAGAATTGAATGAAAGGTCAAGATATGCAAGGCTTTTCCTGCTTGAAAACAGGGAATTGGGGATTGGAGTGGAGAATCCATTACGAAGCAAAGCCAAGTCAGTGAGGTTCGAAAGTGTACCAATAGTTGCAGGGATGGTTCCATCCAGATGGTTAAAGCTGAGATCGAGGGTGGCTAAACATGGTAATGATGGGAAGTCGAACTGATCAAGAGTGCCATTCAAATTAAAACGTACAAGGCTTACACCGGTTACTCTTGCTTGATCATTGCAATCAATACCGATCCAGCCGCGGTGGCTAGTCTTGTTGTTGGGGTTGAGTATCCATGAATTTAATGTTTGGTTTTTGAGACTAGCTTTCCATTTCAGCAATGCTCGAGCTTCGGATTCTGTATCTGATAATCCTGCATAAAGTTGAATCAAAAGACAAAAGAAATAGATTAAGAAAAGGAAGAAGAAGATCGGAAATCTCCCCACCATTTCTGTAGACTTCAAATTTCTTTTCATATAGCTTTCACAAGCACATCAGGATTTATAGACGTTGGCTGCAAAAGTTTGGACAGCCAAATTCTAAAAATCAATTTAAAAGTCAGCTTATTGATTGTCATTTTCCATAGATTGCAGTGGAATCTCTCTCTCTCTCTCTCTCTCTCTCTCTCTCTCTCTCTATCTGATCAAGTTGATCACATATAATATAAGCTCAAATCCTCTCGATCTGATCAAGTTGATCACATATAATATAAGCTCAAATATAAAACGATGGGAGGTCATGTTGCGGAGTAGGGGCAAGTCAAGGTCTAGCTTTTAAATACAGGACACTTCTTTATTGTGGCTAAATCTAAAAGATTCAAGTAATATTTACTCAAAATTCATCATAGTTATGTTCATGAATGATTCTAAGGTATGTACTCAAAATATTGATTTAAAAGTTACAGTTATAACCTGGATAGGAGACATTATAACTCAACTATATTCGAATTAGACTTTCGTCCAAACAAAAATAAACATGGGTACTTTATTAATGCTTTTTCTTGCAAAGTAATGAAATTTAGAATGAGAAAGCCAATAATTTCTTGGCAACACCTTCATATCCATGTGCCAATTTCACCTGCTTGCCTAAGGCACTAATTATTTCTTAATATTATAACATAATTTTCATTGTTCCTCATTTGACTGTACCAATTTCTTGAACCATTCTCTTTCTCTCCTTCTCGGCCAATTTCTTGGACTTTACTTGTTTCTCAAGCTCATCGGCCTGATAATACAAAACATGTTGACACATCTATTGAGCTGAATGTCAAACTTTGTTCTACATATAGAAAGCTCCTTCCTGATCCTATATTTACAGTCAGCTTGTTGGAAACTCGATTTATTTGACCATCTCTCGGCTAGACATTGTTTATACATTTCCTTTTGTCGATCAATTCTTAAGCACCCCTCGTTCTGTTCACTTAGCAGTTGTTTTACATATTATTTGATATATTTGAAATACTTGTGATCGTGCTCTCTTGTTCTCTTCGTCTTACACTCTCGGGGTTGAAGGCATGAGGGCAATGAGAGGAATAACAAATGGGTTTGGTACGTAAAAATGGTGGAAATGGAAATTCTTAAAGTGGGAGAAGGGTCTTTTATTAGGGCAGTAATAAGATATTAAAATAAATAACCGTGTGAAGTTGGGGACAAGGGGGTGGGAGGAAATAATTTGGAAACAAATAATGCTGATATTTAAGAGGGGATAGTATGAAATTAATCCTAATTTTAAGGGCTAATACTACATTTTCCCTCAGTAAAATATGAACAATTGTTTCATGCGGGTTGGACCACATTTGTACAATATGCGGTCCAGAGGTAAGCATTCATACTAAAAAGGGATGCAAATTGGTGGTCCATATAAAAACAATTGAAACTAATGATCTAAATTTTTTTTAATAGAATTATTATTTCTATTTTCAAATTTATTTATTTTTTCATATTTATGATCTCCATATTAAAGATTATATATTTTAATAGAATGATTATTTCTAGTTTTTTAAATTTTATTTAATTTTTCATATTCATGATCTCCTTGTTAGAGATTATATATTCTCTAAAAATTAGGATTGAATTTTTTTTAAAAAGATAAATTTATTAAGGGGCCCGCATTTCTACATGCGCAAGCTTGGCCGCATGCTAACCGCGTCCTTAAAATATATCATTATTGCATTTTATTTCAAAGGTGCATGTACAATAACAAAAAAACATGAATCCCTTTGTGCTCTCTACCTCTGCTTATGCTAACATAAAAGCAAATTATATACTTGTTTTCTCTGACAAAATGCAAAAAATTTTATCTGGATTTAGGGATATGCTTAAAATTACCTACGAGTCGTTTCAAGAAAATATTTTTTTGAGATTTTAAATATCGATATTTGACCATAAAACTTTGGATGATATGGTCAATCCTATAGCTTGATTTTTTTTAGACACTCCTTGAATGCACTTTGAAATGTCTTATAATTAGTTGCTAGTTGGGCAGGATATATGTCTAAAGTTCAGGTTCTAAAAAATTAGAAAAAGTTATAAATATTTAATACTCAAGATTCATGGGTTCTGAATATCAGATATTTATGTCATTAATTTCTCAAATTTACAAATTGGCGCTTCTTTTTTTTTTAACATAGACGTGTTCCTTTTTTAAAAAAAAATTATACTATGCTCCTCCCATTGGAGCATATGATCCTGAGCAGAAGAAAAGAAATTAAGAAAAGGACCCCCTTTCTATGTTGCTAAGGCCGCATAAGTTGAAATGCGGGCCTCTTGATAAATCTATTTTTGATATGGATTTTGCGACTAAATTTTTAAGGCTATGTAATCTCTAATATGGAGGTCATGAATATGAAAAAATAAATAAATTTTAAAAAATAGAAATAATAATTCTAGTAAGAAAATATTTAGACCCTTAGTTCCATTGTTTTTAGATGGAATTCCATTGTTTTTAGACGGAACACAGCATCCATCTTAAGATTGATGCTTTATACTTTCTGAACCGTATATGTAGAAATGTGGTCCAACCCGCATGAAACAATTTTCCTTAAGAAAAGAGTCATCTTCAAAATCTTCCTTATGGAAGGAGACTGTATCCCATCGAACACTCATAAAAAAACTAAAATTAAGTTGTTATATCAGTGTCACATATGGACCATTATGTGTTTAAGTGTTTATAGGCATTTAGGTGTTTAGTATGGAAGGTGAAAAAAGCATAATAATTTTATTTATTTTTTTAAATAGGAATTGAACTTGAGACATAACAACAAATCACTCAACACATTTGATTTGCTTGAAAATATTTTCTAAAAAACATTTTCATATGAAATAATTCTCTCATATGGTCTAATATGAGAAAAATTTTACATCAATTAGGTCAAGTATGAAAAAAAAACTACATCAATTAGTTGTCAATTAGTGTGAAAATATGTATGAAAATATTCTCCACCAATTGACATGAAAATATCATCATACTTTACCACATGAGAGAATTTTTTTATGTAAAATTATTTTTTAGAAAACATTTTCAACCTAACCAAATATGCCATTTAAGTCCGAGCCCATTTCCTACACGGTGTGTCACTCTCCCCTTCTCCACGATATAAATTCACCCTAACACTCGTGCAAGTAGATATGTAACATCGACAGCGAAAGAGGGTGATTTGCTTATGAGAGAGAAATGTGGTTAGCATGCCGCCAAGCTTGCACATGTAGAAATGCGGAGTTGATAATAAATATATATTTTAAATATAATTCGATCTTAAAATTTGGATAATATAAAATCTTTAACATAGAGATCATAAATATAATAAATAAATAAATTTTAAAAATTAAAAAATAATAATTATATGAAAAAAACATTTGGACCCTTAATTACCATTGTTTTTTTAGATGGAACATCTATATGCATCCATCTATATTTAAGGGGTGCGGTTTGTGTAGAGCATGGGCTCTAAACGATCAAATTAGAGCTTATTTTTAAATAGTATCGAAAAATCTCGTTTCAATACTGAAAATGTTTATGATAGCCTTAAAATATATTTTAGATTTTATTTATGAAGTTGAAAGTTTAAAAAATATTGTAAATCGATAGATCTATAAAAACTTAAAAATCTTGAAAATTGGCGATCCAAAAATGCGTTACAAAATATACTATTTTCAAAACTTGAAATCCATTTGTTTCTCATGTCCATGCATCTTGATGTCAAGATGATCAATTTGAGGGTATTAGAACATCAAAACAACCTCTTCTAGTGAAAATTTTGAAGTGGGCTCTAATTTGGTTGTTTAGAGCCTCGGCTCTATATAAACTTTTCCCCTATTTAAGACAGATACTTCGTACCTCCGCACGGCATGGTGTACAAATGCGGTCCAGCCCGCTTGAAACAAGTGTTCTTTCGTTGCAACGTCTGGAAGAGGGGGAGATGACATGATTTGGTGCCAACTTCTAGAGAGAGAAAGAAATGGCCTCTTGCAACAGGCCTTTACCACTCAGTAGACAGGCCACTTAAAACCTAGCAAGCCCTTGGGAGAGAGAGGGATGGCTTTTTGCAACATACATATGATCAGGCCTTTGCCATTTAGAAAACAGGTAACCTTAAGCCATAGCAAAGCCCTAAACCCTTAACTTTTGTGTTGTACCTTAAACCCTAGCGAAGCCCTAAAGTATGTTGGAGTGTATCTTCTGTTACTCTTGGATAACACAGGCCTTCAATTGAATAATGCTATAAGATACCCATAACTTATTTATTTTTTTCACACATTCTCATTTCAGGTTTGTAGTCTTTGTGAACTCCTAGAATTTTCACTGAGTGAAATTTAGATGCATTGGATATCTATTATTTTATTTTTTTTGTAGTTTTTCTTCCTGCTATAACAATAATTTGAGTCCTAGTTGGACGACATCTTCTGTAACTTGTAATTATTTATTAGTTCTTTGACATTTCCCTGTTATCTCAGCCATTTTCAGGAAATAGTTTCTCACTCTATATAAATCTCTTGTAAAATGAACAGGGATTACTGGAAATCTAGGAATTTCAAATGAACTTCTAAAAATTTGTTGGCAATTTCATTTTATTGGAAAACTGTTGGATAATTGTCACGCTATGTAAAATTTTGAATCTTTCTGGTCTTTGGATATCTAGTTTGGCTAGTTTCTTTGATTAGAATCCAACTTGTTTTTACATTATCATTCAAAGTAATTTAGATTAACTTTAGTGATTCTGAAAAGAAAGTTTGTGTTTGTGTTTGTATTTGTGGACCAGTGTCAAAGGAAATACTCTTTATTTATTTGTGTAAAATAGGGTTACTCATGAACTTTGAAATAGTTTTGGGATTTTGATCTTTTTGTGAGAGGTAAGGGAAGGAATTTTGATATTATTTCATATTTTTGGTCATTCAGTTTTATTGTGGTCCTAATAAAAAAATTGTTTATCTCTCTGAAACTGCCGGATTATATTTTCTCAAATTATGCTTCACAACACAAGGTACTCAAATTGAAAACTATGATATTTTCTGTTATGAAAGGAAATAAAACATTGTGGCTCTCACTCATTTTATTTTACTCTCTATGTTCTTTTTAATCATGTGTTGAGTCTTTGATTTATAACCTTGCTCAGTATTTATTTTGATTAGGATTTCTCGTTCCTTAGCACATATCAGTTGATTTCCAAAACATACTAGATTATTTCTTTGCTTTGTTTTAGTCAGCATTCCATGAGACTCAGGTCCACTCAGACTCGGTTGTGTTACTCGGCCTTGCCCAAACTCACTCTACGGACGAGACCGAGCAGGGTGGGTTGAAGGCAACTCGCCCCGCCCTTATAAAGCCCTTAAAAAAAATAAAAAAATGCAAAGAAAGGGGAAAATCCAATATCTTAGTTAGAAATGAGTTTTTTTATAGTTCAGATAGTTTTTTGGATCATTTAGAAACTCTCAAAATTTTTTCCCTTATTTATAAACTTTTTCTGAAATATTCAAGTCCTAAATCATAGAATGATGGCAACATGCCCATACGATGACTATAGTTGAGATGAGAATACTGAGATTGATGAATTGCAAGACAAGAAATGATAGAATTCGGAATGAATACATTCGAGGGAACGTAGGGATGGCTCCAATAAGTGACAAGATGAGGGAAAGTAGACTTAGATGGGCTGGCCATGTGCAACGCAGACCCAATACAACACCGGTTAGGAGGTGTTATCTAGTGCAATTGGAAAACTCTAAGAAGGCAAAGGGAATGCCAAATGGGCATAGATGGAAGTAGTGAGAAACGATATGGCCACTTATGGTCTTACTGAAGGTATGGCCATGGATAAAGCAAAATGGAGGAGCAGGATTGGGGTAAGGCTTTGATGATGATATGAGGATATGATTCAAGTTCTAAATAAAAGAATTTCATCATCTTCTATAGATTTTTTTTCATCTTTATAATTTTCTAATGGTTTATGTTGTCCATTTTAGATTTTTTTTCTTATTTTAACTATTTTTAGAATTTCTTTTACGCTTTTTTTCATTATTTTGTGTTGTGTGTAACTCGGCAAGTTACTCGGCTTGGTCAAGGCCCAAGTACCTTGGTGGAGTCGATTTCAAAGTACTGGTTTTAGTTATTTTCTAAGGAAAATTACATTGATGAAATGAAGTTCCATACTTCCAATAGTTAGATTCTATTACAGAAAACCTAAAATTTTGAAACTTGAGTTATTTCTCTAGTAATTTAGTAGTTGTTGTGGTAGAATTGTTAAAGTCCAATTCGTTGGTCCAACTTTCCATTTGGAAGGTTTTAGTTTGAAAACCTTTGGTGATACTAGAGAAACGTGATGAACTCTTTTTCAATGTGGGCAAATGTCCTTTGATTTCTTTTTTGGATAAGTACATAAATGGGTGAATATTGTGATGGAGCTGATGGTTTAGAGGTTTGTATGCTGAAAATGGTGTTTTATGATGCTTATATTAATTAGAATGGTGACCCTTGAAATATGGCAGCTTAAGATACTTGAATATCATTCCTTGAGATGTTTTATATACACAATTTGCTGCATTTTTGAAATAGGTACTTGCTCAGGTTTCTTGATATATTAAATCTTCTTTGATCATATGAGAAGGTGAAGAAGTTATTAGTCTTCTAAATGTGTATCAATTGGGATGGGTTTTCCTCAAAATATATATTGGCTAGAACTTGCATAACATTTAGTGGTGATCATTTGATGGAAAAACATAGACTGTGTTGTACAATATCAATTGTGATATTTTTTGTTGTACTAAGGGGCTGTCATCAACAAATGTAGGGATCATCGACATTAGCCTCTCTCTCTCTCTC
>NW_006494916.1:7344252-7360210 GCF_000471905.2 Amborella trichopoda | reverse complement strand
CGTTACGTTACGTTACGTTACGTTACGTTACGTTACGTTACGTTACGTTACGTTACGTTACGTACGTACGTACGTACGTACTACTCTACTACTACTCTCTCTCTCTCTCTCTCTCTCTCTCTCTCTCTCTCTCTCTCTCTCTCTCTCTCTCTCTCTCTCTCTCTCTCTCTCTCTCTCTCTCTCTTTTGGTAGCCATGTTTAGAGTCTGAAGCCACAACCTTAAGGTTGTAACATTGAAGGCCTTCCAGTTAAGTATGGTTTTGAAACATCCACCATCTTTAGCCGAACTTAAAACCAAATACATATATCACTGTCTACAAATGTTGCACTGTACACTAGATTCTGCAAATTATTGGCATTTTTTCAACAATAGAGGTGACAACAGAGATGCAATGCATCTTGTTTCATACTCCTACTTAGATGTTTGAATTTGGTTCTAACATAATCTTATTGAAGATGGTAGGAGAGATCTTCTCTTATAGGTCAGGTTTGTTGATCATGAAAGACAAAACCCAGAGATGCCATGAAACCCTTAATTTGCATTTGTGTTGATAGTATATCGTAAAAAGAACATGATTTGGTGTTGAAAGATTAGTGTGAAAATCTTGTGTGAACAGGGTTGACATGTGTTAGGTACAATTTTAAAAAAACCTGAACAAAGATCTCCACCTCAAACTACATTCCTCTAGTTTTATATATTTCTTGTTGTTTGACCCACTTTCAACAAAGATCTGCAACTCAAACTAAATATCCTAGATTGATGCCATCTCATTTTTTTAAGCTATTGTCGAATATGATCTCTAGGTTGTAGGTGGACACAGACAATTTATATACTTCTCATTGTTTGACCCACTTTGAACAAAGATTTCTAACTTGAACTATGTTCCTCTAGATAGATGCCATCTCATTTTTCTTCCTGCATAGCAGTCTAGCATCTTTGTTCATGGATCACTACCTAATCCCTGGGGCCCTGGAGTTAAGTAGCCTTTTTTTGGCACAGAAACATTGCAACATCAATGGTATTACTTAACTGAACAAAGATGTTATACGGGTAGTTTTCTAGTTAATTGTAGGCAGGGTACATTGTTGCCGAACTGATGCTTCAAAGCGTATTTTGTTTTCCTTTGTCTCATACTTTTCTTACTTTTTAGGTTTGATGTTGAGCACACACCATCTTTTACCGTTCATCCTTGCCAAACTTGTTCTTTCCGAGCACTCAATATCCAAATCCTCACTTCCATTCTAAGCTCACCGGATATGTGATCTTGTACTGTTACTCATCGATATTGTACTGTTACTCATTGTACACTTGGTTTGTGCAAATTTACACCTGCCATGTACTTGTCAAGGGTCCTTCATCATGAAGGAGAGCTATAAATTTGAGGCATTCAAAAGAGAGGTGCTTTACTTCTTGAGACTAGTTAATTTAATTTTAAAAGAAAGAAGGGTCCCTATCCATAGCGATATTTATGATTTCCCTTGAACCCTACCTTTTCAGGTTACTACCCTTGGTTGTGTCCTTGATGCAACCTGACATTCCTTTCCTCTTTCTTCATTGATTATGAAAACAAAGGTTGTGGAGTAGATCAGGATTGAGTTCTGATCGGCTCACTGAGTCTTCAGTTGACTTGGCAAGTCCTATCCAAGTAAAACTTGTATCATAGCCCAATAACATATTAAAGAAAACGATGATTCAGGATCTGATTTAGTCTTATAAAAAACTCAGGAAATCTTACGACTCAGTTGAGTTTTTTTCTATGGAAAACGTAATTGTTTTATGACTTGTCAGGTGCCTTGAGTTGACTCTAGCAAGTGTTACAATATTAAAACCGAGTTTTTTAGTGGTTGGAGATAAGCCCAATCATATGATTGAATATATCCACCATTCCTCTGTATGCTAATGCAAGCTGTTGACCTTAACTGCCCATGCCTTGTGAAAATTTCACATGGACTTGAGGCACATGCCTCTACCATTTCAAAACCAACTTTAGCTTCGATGGTTGTGCTATTCTATGACCCATAGCATGCATCTGGTGAGCATATGCATAACTTCATGAGCTCCTAGAATGCTATGTTTTTCGTTCAAGATAAAGAGTACTAAGAGGTTAATAATTATACCATGATCAAATCCTTATAATTTCAACGAAATGACTGTTTATTCCTCTTTTTTCTGTATCTTTAAGCTGTAATACTAATGCTTAAATAATCCATCTCAGTTTGTTCTAGTCAAAAGTTGAAACTCAGTTTGTGCAAGTCTCAGACTTGAAATGGAACGTGTAATCTTCCTGACATCAGTCAATTAAGGGACTAGAATAATTAACTATCTCGCTATTATTATTAGTATTTGGTGTTCATGTGACACAGTCAGTTGAATGGGAAAGGCTTTGAACATCATATGTTTCTACTTTGCATACTTCTTTTTGTCTTTTCTTTTTTGGGTAAGTCAGTGGGGGAGAAGGCCCCCTACCTGTTTTTCATTAAATAACAAAAAGGAAAAAAAAAATTAGAGAGAGAGAGAGGTCCTAGTGTTTAAGGGCATCAGGGGAGGGAGATTCGAACCCAAGTTCTTTGCATACTTCCTTGTCTCTTACGTATGGCATGATCCATATGGTCTAGCTAACAGCATCATCATAAGGGTTATCACTTTCGAACAGTGGGTTGGAACTTGGAACCAATATGGAGGGAGAGTTGAACGTAGAATTCCCATTCTCCCTCCATCTTCATCCAACCTATAGATGAGTTAGTGATCACCCTTATGAGCATGTTGTTATGATGATCATTTAGATCATATCAATGTTCAAGAAGGCAGATGCGGCTGCCTAGGCGGCCAGGGGTCTGAGCCACCTAGGCGGGCACCCAGATACCTGGGTGGCCCTAAGGGAAGGGGGTTGAGTAGGGGTCATAAGTTGTTTTGTGTGTTTTTAGTGAATATTTGTGTGCATGTATTTAGTAAGTTTATGTGCATGCGGTCTTGCATATAATTCTTAAAGATCATCCTCTTTTTTCAGTTTTTTTTCTTTTGGATCTGTATTTGTGAGTGAAGTCTCAAATACTTTGAGGATATGTCGAGAGAGAGAGAGAGAGAAAGTCTGTGAGAGAGAGGGACCTCGCATCGAACACTTGGTAGGTTTTTTTTTTCTTCTTCTTACATGCACAGCGGGAGCATATGGGTCCAGGTGTATCTTTGTGTGTGTCTGTGTGTGAGAGAGAAAGAGAGGCCACGCATCAAACACTTGGAGTCCATCTTTTTTTTCTTCTTCTTTTCATATGTAGAGAGCACATGGACTTGAGAGAGAGAGTGATAGAGAGAGAAGGGCAATACCAAGCTTGATTGTTGTTAGGGTAGATTTTATTTTATTTTTATTTTTAATTTTTTGAAGGGAAGGCACTAGGTGGGCGCCCAAACTGCCTAGGCGCCCGCCTTAGGCATGCCCACCCAGACCCCATTGCCTATGCCTAGCCTAGGTGGTTTGTTGGCCAGGCTGCTTTGTTGCATATCTTCATTGTATCACTTATGATAAATCCCTCTAGGCATTTGAACAATAGTGATGTCCCTCATAAATGTACGGATTGCTTGCATGTCTTAAATCAATACTCCTTTCTCATTGTGTTTAAGGCATGAAAGACAATTGGTTTGTTTGATATTGCATAATTGGTTATGCGAAGAGGACTTTTGAGTGTCTTCGAGACAATGCTTTTTGACACTTTTTTTTTCCACTTATGACTTCTCAATGTATGCAGGAGTCTTCTAGCGCAATTTAAGTTTCAAATATCATTTTTTGTTCATTTGCTTTTGCAGCATATGCTATCCCTTATGCCAGAAAAGCAGCTTATCAACGTAGTGGGGACAGTTCCAAACGGTGAGTTGACTATAAGAATAGCTAGATTCAATCATCCGTGTACATCTCTCTTTGCTACACTTCGATGATTCAGTAGAAGATTCTTTTTGCATTGACATTTTAACCTTTAGGCACAGCATTCATCGAGCTTTCCACAAACGAACTCGGTTTCATATACGAAAGAAGCTTGGTCAAAAAAATCAAAAAGTGTTTAGATTTTAAAAGACCAGAGCCTGGGCTTTTAGTAGATGAAGAGTATGAGGAGATTGAAAGTCCAGCAAATCAAATTGATGATTCCATGCAATTCAAGGGACTGCATTTGCGTGATATATCTCATTGCTTGGTGCCCCGGAGGTTGATTTGTGAGGTTGCTTATGGAATAGAGGCTGTAATTTCAGGCATTCACATGCTGGTTGGTTATTGGTCAGGACCAGATAGTGATGATGGTTGTGGTTATGTAGAGGCTGCACTTGTTCAAATTCTTCCATCTTAAACTATTGTGTATTCCATCTTGTCTCTCCCCCTGGTTGAGTTTTTTCGATTTTGATTTAAATTGTGCCTCTCTCTCTCTGGTCGAGTTTTTTCAATTCTGATTTAAATTGTGGCTCTCTTTCTCTCTCTCTCGGTTAAGTTTTTTCAATTTTGAATCAAATTCTCGGTGTCAGCGCGTGCACGTTTCCATATTCGGGCCCATGGATGGGTTTGAATGCAAAATTCTGGTTTTCACTGTTCGTTGGGCTTCATATTTCTTCTGACATTTTTGCTATGGAGTTGTCCCCCTCTATTCGATCCTTTCTGCATGGGTGAGTGCGTGATTGTGTGTATTAATTTTGTTTTTTAAATAATTGGTTCGTAAATGGAGATGGATTTGCATTGCTCTATAAAAAAATAATACCTGGAAAAATCTATTTCCTTGAAAATGTATTTCATAAAAAGTATTTCTTATAAAATAAATTTCGGTTGTTTGGATGGTTCATAGATGCATAATATTTTCATGGCTCTTTTTTTTTAACTTTTTTCGGTAAATATTTTTTATTGTATTATTCACTGTAATGTCTCTTTTGTTTTTATTAAATTTAAGTCTCTCTTTAAATCATCATCATCATAGTTTTTTTCTAATTAATTGGGATCGACTACACGAATCTTGGTCCGTAATTATGTTTTATTAAAGGTTATATTTTTATTGAAGCTATAAGTCCTCATATCTCTATCTAAATATTTGAATCTCCCTCTAAATATTTGAGATAATTTCTCTCTAAAAAATTTCAAGTAGTTTCTCTTTTTAAAATTAGATATGGTTTTTTCTCTAAAATTTTAAGATATTTTCTCTCCTTAAAACTTAAAATTCGAGATAGTTTCTCTTTAAAAATATTAAGTACTTTCTCTTTCTAAAATTTGATGTAATTTGTCTCTCTAACATTTTAAGATATTTTTTTATCTAAAACTTGAAATATGATATAGTTTTTCTTTTTAAAAGTTTTGAGATAGTTTATCTTTTTAAAATTTAGGTCGATTCTCTCTTTACAATTTTAAGATAATTCATCATTATAAAACCTAAAATTTGATGTAGTTTTTCTCTAAAATTTGGTGATAGTTTTTCTAAATTTTTTTCAAAGATTCTTTAAAATTTTTCAAATATTCTCTCTTTAAAACTTAAAATTTGAGATAGTACTTTTTAGACACTTTCTCTCTTTAAAATTTAAAATTTAAGAGTTTAGCTCTAAAGTTTGATATAGTTTCTCTCTTTAGAATTTTAAGATACTTTCTCTCTCTGAAATTTAAAAGATCACTTACCTCCACTTTGTTTAAGAGGAATAGGAGAAAAAGCCCTCGGGCAACCTTTCGATAACGTGTGCACAAGCAAAAAAAAAAAAAAAGAAACTCAAAAGCTAAAAAACACTTGCTTATTTTAAATAAAATAAATAATTGACTTGGCTTTTGATGGATAGTGGTTTCACCTCCAAAGTCGAGGATATTGTTCCATCCTCAACCCTTTCATCACGGCCCATTTCCAGAAGAGATGGCCCATTAAGTCCAAACTGGCGTCTACTACGCGGGAAGTACATGTACCTAGAAGAAAGGGAAAAGAAATCCAAACAATTAGTCCCAAGGACTTGCAAAAGAACATCTATTACTGATACAGACAAACACTAGATAAAGAGAACAAACCAAGTTGAAATTTTCCATAGAAGCTAAAGAGAAATAAATAAATTAAATATTTGAAAAGAATAGGAATTCCAAATCAAATGCATGTACCTCTCCACATTGATCAAGTTGTGCTTGTTATGGGGCCAAACATGAACAGAATCATCTATGATAACCAGTGCTGATTCTGGGCCTAAGGCCCTATCAAGTCCTTGCATTTTTCCTGCCTCAGCCCTATCAAACGGATTACCTTTATTGGCTTTTGAGATAACACGCCCTGCAAATAAGGACCCGTTGGGATCGAGCACCTTAGCTATCTCTGTGGCATATGTTTCACTCCCGATTGTGCAAAGGTGTAGCTCATAAAGCTTGCTAGCTTGCAATGACAGAAATAGTAACCTAAACTCGAGAAACAAATAGAAGGGTAGATGGAATAGTTATACAAATCCAAGGCTTGAGGATTAACATGAAATCATACTCATTGAATGTTTCACAAATTAAGAAAATGCCATGGTATATGTGTTTTACAACAAAGAATTAAAAGCGTTTTAGGAGAACACTATTCTAGGTTCAGTAAGTGGGTACTGCTGTCTAGATTCTAGAATAAGTTAGCAAGACAATCTAGAATATAACATAAGAAACTGGTAAGACTAACCCTTTTTAGGAAATTCCAAATCCCAAGCTGCAATTTGGTCCACATCCCTATATGTGACAAGCGGAAGAGGTGGCGCTGAGACTTCTTCATGTCTTTCTCCTCCATCTTTCTTAAGATCTCGTCATGCACTTAATCTACTTCATTGAACTGATGAGATGTCCATGCCAAAATGACTAGATAGTAATGGAACAAAAGAATGCCATATGATTAGGGTCTGATCTTTCTAAGTAATAGAAAGTATTGAATATACCTTAACAGAATGGAGAAGGGTATGATCTATATCCAACACAAGGGTAAGTTTTTGGGCAGCAAATATCTTGCGCCTCAATCCTTCTTGCTCTTTCCTTCTCTAGCTCGCTTTGGATTGATGTAAAAACCTATTTGGGTTTTTGATGATGGCATTTATCTGATCCAATGAGGCCTCGTTAGCCAAATTTGGTAACATTTCACTTCTCGTTTTGTGCCGTTTGAAGTTTTGGTTACGAATGATTTCTTCCTCTTCATCAAATGTGTGCTTTCTTGTTTGATCCATGTTTCCTAAAGGATACAAAACATATATTACTTATTTGAATAACATCTACAAACTTTTTTTTCCTTTTTTTAAGACTAATTGCAAAGTTGTTTAAATTAATATATGCTATTATAATAATAATAAAAATATAAAAAAAAGGGATTTTGAAAATGAGAAATATGGCACCATATTAGTTTTTTTTGAAATTTTAATAAAAATAGTTATATATGCAGTGGCAATCAAAATATGATATTAAAAGAATTACAATTCATATCAGTTTTATAATCAGGGGATTTAGATACCAGCTTTATTTCTTTTCCTCTCAATCTGAAATAGAGTTTGAGTAGACTAGGACTTAAAACTATACTAAGGGATGTAATTTTCTTATAGATAATATCATCTAATAATTCTAGAGAGAGGTAGGTTTGTGAGATTTGGTTTTACTTGTGTGTCGGCGTCGACGCATAAGAGAGAGATGTTTGCGTGTGAGAGAGAGTGTTGAAATTCACGTACACAGAGAGCAGCCATGCGTAATTGGAAATACACAGACGATACCACGCAAACACCAGAAACCCAAGTGGAGTAAAAGTTTAGGGGGAGAAACTTCAGTACATTAATAAAAACAACAGAGTACAAAAACACACGATATATATGAATTGCAACTTACTCATCCTTCCTTGTTAAATCTCCTCTCTCTCTCTCTCTCTAGAAAAGTAAGAGAGAGCTCTCTCTCTCTCTAAAAAGAAGTCTATAAGGGGAGCTCTCTCTGTCTCTCTTTGTAAAAAGAAGCAATCAATCAAGGGGAGCAGTCTCTCTCTCTGTGTCTCTCTGAATAAGAGGCAAGCGGCAGGCGAAGAGGCTCTCTCTTATAAGATATGATCCGAAACTCCATGTCTTCCTTGAGCATTGTTTTATTTTTCCTGCTCTTTTTTCTCTAAATTTCTCACTATAAAGAGCAACCAGAGAGAGGGCCCTCTCTTTGAGTCTCTGCGCAGCGACCCGAGACTTCTAATTCTGGGGTAATCTATGTCATTTCTTATTTGTACATACATATACAATGCCATACATTTATATGTTCACACATGGTTGGATGTGTGTGGTATTCACAACTCTCTTTCATGTATGCTTGGTTCCATCTTTAGAGGACAAAATTGACAACCCTCATATGTTTAACTTATTGTTTTTTTACATTACGGGCTTCCTTGATGCTGTAAATCCGTTCTTGTGTGATATATAAATGGAAATTGTTATGTAAACAAATGATTAACTTTTTGAATGCCTTGAATTTTGAATGTAACTTCATGCTATTTGTTCAATATACATTTCTCATAATCTTTATCATGTAATAAGTATCCGTTGTTGTGTACTTTGATGAGTTAGTTTTACTTTTTTAACTTTTTGATGTATAAATTTTTCTTTGAACTTTTTGATGGATACCTTCCTTTTTTATGTGAAAGAGGAATAATTGGTTGCTTTGAGTAATCTATAGGTTGATTTGTAATTTGTTACTGTTTTGATATTCACCATGTCTTGTCAATGCCTATGCATGAGATGTGTGCATACTCGAAACAAAGAGCATGAGAGGGTGAGAGAGTTCAGTAAGACATAATTGGTGATGTAAACTGGAGACCTGGGGAGCATCACCACAAGCAACAAGGATCTAGTGAAGGGTTGGGAAATTAAGGTGGTTTAGAGCGTCTTAAGGTATTCTCGTGGGCAATAGATATGAAGCTGTGAGAGTTTCAGAAGAATATTAGTTTTAAGGCTATGGATGGGAATAGGTTAATGTTTGGACTATGGAGTAGGGTTGCGTGTTGGCTTAGTTTTTTGGGGCGCATTAAGCTGTACTGGAATGTAGAAGATCAAGACATTCCTTGTTTCGAGGGTCGTTAAGCTGGCTGCTAGCCTGGAATGGGGTCTTTAGAGTGGGTTTGGGACTCCCTTATATACTTGTACTGCATGACTTTCCTCTACCACTTCTTAAATGTCTATTATAAAGTGATAATTCTAGAGGAGTGCATGTCAAGGTAAGGTATTTAATGAGGAAAGTAATTATATTATCTTTGCATCATTCATTTTTGCAGTGACTGGGCATGAATATATAACTCCAACAGTTATAGGGAACATGAGCATCGCATTGATAAGATTCTCTGAAAGCATTTTTCTGCATGTAGGTGATGCCTGCGTTAAGGGAGAAGCATGATGAATTTATGTTGAGAGAACTTGTAAAGAGGTGGTCTAATCACAAAGTCATGGTCAGATGGCTTTCGCGCTTCTTTCGCTATCTTGGTCGTTTCTTCATTGCACAGAGATCACTTTTGGGTCTGAATGATGTTGGCCTCCAATGCTTTCGTGATTTGGTGAAGCCAATCTGTGGTTTTAATATGTATTAGCAACTGTTCCCATCTCTGAGAATTGAAATTACTAATGCTTTTGACAGCCATGTCTTGGCTTACCAGTTTTGTCTTTCATTAAATTCATAATCTTCATTCTTATAATATCAGGTCTACAAGGAAATGCGTGTTACAGTCAGAGATGCTGTGATTGCCTTAGTGAGTTTACATCCATCAATGAACTTTGAAGTCCATTTTCTTTATATTCGAAGATATTTAACAGAGAGACTGTGTGTAGATTGATCAAGAACGTGAAGGAGAGCAGATTGATCGTGCTTTGTTAAAGAATGTTCTGGATATCTTCGTGGAGATTGGAATGGGACATATGGATTGCTACGTCGATGACTTTGAGACTGAGATGCTCGCTGACACTGCCTCATACTATTCGCGGAAGGCTACATCCTGGATTATGGAGGATTCCTGCCCCGATTATATGCTAAAGGTCATTCATGAGTTTAATTTTGGTCTTTTAAAGAACGAAAAGAGAATCTAAGTTGAATTATTGGGGAAAAGTATATTATAGTTCCAGACTACATAAAACCGTGATCCATTGGAGTCATTTGAGAAATGATGGATTGTGATGCAGAGTGTGCGAGGCCACCATTCGGGCCTTGTCCTGTTTTGGTGGGTTCTGCACTGAACCAATGATCCTATCATTGGACAGTGAAGACTGTAATGGACATTGACATTCTGTAGTCCATTGGACTGTAGTATGTTTTGCAAGATCATTGAATAGGATTTACAAATTTACAAACTGATTATGGTTTTGAATTGCAGGCTGAGGAATGTTGGAAACGAACATTATTTGCATTCTAGTAGTGAGCAGAAGTTATTGGAGGTTTGTTTCATTAGACTCTGGTCTACCTCCAGATAAATTGTGACTTAAATGTTGTTCAGACATACTGGCAAAAGATTGGCAGCCATTCAAATTTAAAATGAGTGAGATTATATGCAATGCAAGTCCTTTATTCTTCTTATTGATGTGAGAGACTCGATTGGTTTATTGTGTGGCAGAAAGTACAACATGAACTACTGTTTGTATATACAAGTCAAACTTCTGGAAAAGGAGGACTCTGGTTGTCATGCGTTGCTGCGAGATGACAAGGTGGGCTTTATGTTATAGATTCATGATGCACTGTGCTGTTATGATGGGTTTTATCTGTTTGAGCTTCAGCAATCCATATCAGTTAAGAGGCTCAGTTGGTTATTGTTTCCATCTTCTCTTAGGTGGATGATCTTTCAAACATGTATGGGCTCTTCTATAGAATACCCGAAAGGTTGGACCCAGTTTCCCACATATTTAAGCAGGTCAATGTTATTCGACAATCACTTCCTTTTTTTTGTGGGTTATAAGATTCTAATGAAATTTTTTCCTGTTTCTAAAGGAATGAAAGTTTGAGGCCCTTTTCTTCTTTGTTTTTTTTGTTTTTAAATTGTTGTGGCTTATATGCGTGTTGTGGTGCAGCATGTAACTGCTAAAGGGACTGTCCTGGTCAAACAAGCAGCAGATGCGGCAAACAACAAGAAGGTGTGTTTCGTTTTTTAAAGAGCTATTCCTACACTATGTTCATGAAAATTTTCTAGATGCTGGGCTCAGAATTTGGTTGATTATGATTTTTAAAGTCTCAATAGATATGTCTCCATCTGTTTTTCACTTATCAAGGATGGTTCCAATTCCCAAATATCTATGGTTTTTGAGTTTTCTCCTGTTTGTGTTATTAAATAAATTCTAAAGATCATGCTTCTCACGACTTTGCAATATCTAAGCACTGGGCTTGCAGTGATGTACTGTTCTGCAAGATGTGTTTGTTGCTAGTGTTTCATTGTTTGCTTTAGATTATATTAGCCAGTAGTGTGCTATGTATTTTGGATGGGATGCTAGTTTGATTTCTGGTACATTATCGTTTCTTTTGGAGGCTTTGTGGTCTCATTATATCTCATATTTGATTTAGTGATAATATTGGAGAAGCTGATTCTTTGTGTAAAAATGCCATACTTGTAAACTGTCATACTTGTAGGTCAAGGGATTAACAGCCATTTTTTTTTCTTTTTCAGGCAGAGAAAAAAGATGTGGTCGGTTTGCAAGAACAGGTTGGTTTCTTTTGATTTGCAAGAAAAGGAAAAGAAAACAATTAGACCCAAGGACTTGCAAAGGAACATCCATTACTAAGAGAGAGAAACAATATATAAAGAGAACAAACCAAGTTGAAATTTTCCAAAGAAGCTAAAGAAGAAATAAATATTTTTTTTTTTTAAACAGTTGAAGAGAATAGCAATTCCAAATCAAATGCCTGTACCTCTCCACATTGATCAACTTGAGCTTCTTATGGGGCCAAACATGAACAGAATCATCTATGACAACCACTGCTGATTCCGTGCCTAAGGCCCCATCTAAGTCCTTGCATTTTGGCTCTCTCATTCCTATCAAGTGGGTCACCTTTATTGGCTTTTGGAATAACACACCCTGCAAATAATGACCCGTTGGGATCAAGCACTATCTCTGTGGCATATGGTCTACTCCCCATGGTGAAAAGGTGCAGCTCATAAAGCTTGCTAGCCTACAATAACAGACAGAGTAATTAAAACTCAAGAAACGAATACAAGGGTAGTTGGAATAGTTATACATATCCAAAGCTTGACAATTAGCATGAAATCATACTCATTGAATGTCTTTAACAAATTAACAAATTACTGCAATAATTGTGTTTTACAACAAAGAATTAAAAGCATTTTAGGAGACCACTATTCTAGCTTCAGTAAGTGGGTAGTGCAGTCTTCTAGAATACACCCTAAATAAGGTAGCAAGACAATCTAGAATAGGACATAAGAAACTGGTAAGACGAACCCCTTTTAGGAAATTCCAAATCCTATGCCGCAATTTTGCCTACAGTTCTATATGGAGCAAGCGGAAGAGGTGGCGTTGAGGCTTTTCGCTACATTGCTCCTTCATCTTTCTTAAGATCTCATCATTGACTTGATCTACTTCAATAAACTGATGAGATAGCAATGACAAAATCAGTAGATAGTAATGCAACAAAAGAATGTCATATGATCAGGGGTTTGATCGTTCTATGTATTGAATATACCTTAGCATAAACCTTAGAATTATGGAGAACAGTGTGATCAGCAAATTCTGCTCCTCAATCCTTCTTGCTTTCTCTCCTCTTCTTGTGATCTAAGCCTTCTAAGAGATGGTTCACATGGTTCTCTGCCTCGAGAAAAACACAGACACTTCCAGCACCATTATGGGGGCACCGAGTCATCCTCCATTGCGGCCTGGAGTTGCCACTTGTTTATCATACAAAATATCAACTGTGTCTATTAGCTTCTTGGTGAATGTTTGAACTTAGATCAGGTGAAACAATAGATTGAAGAAGCGAATAATAAGTTGGGTCCAATTGGTTGCTTGATTCTCGACTTATTGGACTTATTGGAGCAATTCTATTGGCTATAGTGCTGATGGGCAATTCCATCAGCGTTAGGCTGCTCTGATTTGTTGGAACCATATTGGTGTACAGAATTCTTCGAGGATCACCTGGTTTCATTCGGGGTGGTTGTGTGAGTTTCTGAGATTAAATTGGAAAATAAGCCAAGTTTTCAAATATCACTTTGTCAACCAAATGGTGCTTTTTTAAGAATGGTGTTAAAATGGAAATTATGGACCGCAATGACTATTTAGTATAGCATTAAAGAAACGAAAACTTAAGACTTGTTTTGTCTACTGACTAAAGCTTTCTGCAGTCCAAACAGAGCTCTGATTATAGTTACCATGCTAATGAAGAAGCCTTGGAAACTTTAACAAGAAGAAAAAGAAACTATAACAAGACGAAAAAGAATCGTTTATAGGGTTAACAAGAAGAAAAAGAATCATTTAGAGGGTGAAGAGGATATATACTTTGTATAAAATCATTATTGGTTTTGGAAAGAGGAGAAAGTCAAGCATAAACGGGGTAGAAAACTACAATTATAAGATGTGAATGTTAAAAAGAATGCCTTAAATATTACTTACCAGTCATCACAAAAATGGGTGGGTCTAAAATCGCCAAAGAAAATTACAAATATAAGATGTGAAAGTTAAGAACAATGCCTTGATTACATATCAGTTATCACACAAATGGGGTGGGGTATTACATATCAGTTATCATAAAAATGGGGTGGGTCTAAAATCAAAGAGTGGCTCCATGACAATGTATTGAAATATCACCAAAGAACAGCACAAGTAGACAAGATCATTGACAATGTATTGAAATATCACCAAAGAACAGCTCAAGTATACAAGCTCACCATAGGTGTTGTTGGTGTTATTAAGGCCACAATGCAGGTTTCTGTTGATGATCAGAGGATTTCATGAGAGCCCATGATGAGCAAATAGTTTGTTGATGTGGATTAAAGACTCTAGCCTTTGTAGTCCTCTCTAGATTCACTGTAAAAACTATGTGGATGTTTGATGATGGCATTTATCTGATCTAATGAGGACATGTCAGTCATATTACGTTACATTTCACTTCTCGTTTGTGTGCTTTCTTGTTTGAGCCATATTACCACTAGGATACAAAGCATGTATTACTTTTTCTTGTTTGAGCCATGTTACCACTAGGATACAAAGCATGTATTACTTATTTGAATAACAACTTCCAACTTTCTGTTTGTTTTTTAACAATTAATTAGAAAGTTGTTGTTTAAATTTATATATGTATTATAAAAAGAAAAAAATTTACATAGAGCCGAGGCTCTAAACAATCAAATTAGAGCCTATCTCAAAAATTTCACTAGAAGATGTTGTTTTGATGTCCAAATTTCCTCAAATCTCGACATCAAGATGCATGAAATAGATTTCAAGTTTTGGAAATAGGGTATTTTGTAAAGCACATTTTTGGACCGTCATTTTCAAGATTTTCAAGTTTTCATAGATCTGTGAATCTATACTATTTTTTAAGCTTTAAACTTTATAAAAAAATATGAAAATATATTTTAAGAGTATCACAAAGATTTTCAGTATTAAAACCACATTTATCAATACTATTGGAAGGTAGGCTCTAATTTGATTGTTTAGAGCCTAGGCTCTATACAAACCACACCCTTATAAAAAAGGATCTGAAAATGAGAAATATGGCACCATATTAATTATTCTGAAATTTTAATAAAATTACTTATATATGCAGTGGCAATCAAATTGTGATACTAAAAAATATACAGTTCATATCAGTTTTGAATAAAGGGATTTCGATACCAGCTTTATTTCTTTTTCTCTCAATCTCAAACAGGGTTTGAGTAGACTAGGACTTAAATCTATATTAAAGGATGTAATTTTCCTATAGATATTATCATCTAATAATTCTAGAGAGAGCTAGGTTTGTGGGGGTAGTGAGAGATTTGCTTTTATTTGTCACATGAGAGAGAGAGATGTTTGTGTGTGAGAGAGGAGGGTTGAGTCGACAGAAATTCACGTACACAAAGACCACCAGTGCACAATTGGGAATACACCATCACTACCGAGCAAACATCAGAAGCCAAAGTACAGTAAAATTTTAGGAGAAACTTCAATACATTAATATAAGGGGAAATTGCTAAAAAGCCTTAAAAATATACTTTCTAATCCTCACTTATTTTTCTCAAAAACCATCTTTTCTAACTAATACCCCCACCCAAAAAAATATAGAAAAAATAAATAAAATTACCCTCCCTTTTTAACTTTTACCTTTTTCCTCTTCCACTTGCCCATTTTTTCCTGCATCTAGTTCGGTAATTTATATGCCAGGTCTGGCGAGTTGTTTACTATAATGTGGCAATCCGGCAATTGGAAGTAGCGCTCCAGTAAGTTACATACTGGAGTGGGCTCAATCTGGTGTTTGTAATGTTCGGTTCGGTGTGTGGTTTTGGAATATGATGTTAAGCCCGTCATTTTAACAGCTATGCTCTGGCATTAGGGTTGATCTATCTGGCACTGGTAGGATGCAGTCTAGCAATATCTTACTTGCGGTCTAGCGTTACGGAGCTTCGTTCCAGTGATTTTCTTACTAGAGACGTAAGTCCGGCATTTCATGGTCTCGGTCTGGCGTTTTAGATACAGGAGTAGGGTAGTCCGGCATTAGTAATCTACAGTCCGGCATATCATTGTCTAAATAAGCAGTCTAGTATTGTAGAAATGCAGTCCGACATATGTCATAAGTCCGGCAAATAATAACCACGGTCCGACGAAAGTATTATTGGGGTCCGTCCAAATATTTTGTTTGTACAGTGAAGGTGTACGGGAAGGGGTATTTTCGTCAAAAAAGATGTAACTTTTTGAGTTGAGGGTATTAGTTAGAAAATATGGTTTTTTAGAAAAATAAGTGATGAAAGTTGAGGGTGAAAGTAGAATGTCTAAAAAGTCAGCAATTTAATTTTCCCTTAATAAAAGTAGTACAAAACACGC
>NW_006494916.1:7319397-7344232 GCF_000471905.2 Amborella trichopoda | reverse complement strand
AATGAGAGATTTGCTTGTATTTGTCACATGAGAGAGAGAGAGATGTTTGTGTGTGAGAGAGGAGGGTTGGGTCGACAGAAATTCACGTACACAAAGACCACCAGTGCACAATTGGGAATACACAATCACTACCGAGCAAACATCAGAAGCCAAAGTACAGTAAAATTTTAGGAGAAACTTCAATACATTAATATAAGGGGAAATTGCTAAAAACCCTTAAAAATATACTTTCTAATCCTCACTTATTTTTCACAAAAACCATCTTTTCTAACTAATACCCCCAACAAATAGAAAAAAAAAACAAAATTACCCTCCTTTTTTAACTTTTACCTTTTTCCTCTTCCACTTGCCCATTTTTTCCTGCATCTAGTCCGGTAATTTATATGCCAGGTCTGGCGAGTTGTTTACTATAATGTGGCAATCCGGCAATTGGAAGTAGCGCTTCAGTAAGTTACTTACTGGAGTGGGCTCAATCTGGTGTTTGTAATGTTCGGTTCAGTGTGTGGTTTTGGAATATGATGTTAAGTCCGTCAACAGCTATGCTCCGGCATTAGGGTTGATCTATCTGGAACTGGTAGGATGCAGTCTAGCAATATCTTACTTGCGGTCTGGCGTTACGGAGCTTCGTTCCAGTGATTTTCTTACTAGAGACGTAAGTCCGGCATTTCATGGTTTCGGTCTGGCGTTTTAAATACAGGAGTAAGGTGGTCCGGCATTAGTAATCTACAGTCCGGCATATCATTGTCTAAATAAGCAGTCTGGTATTGTAGAAATGCAGTCCGGCATATGTCATAAGTCCGGCAAATAATAACCACGGTCCGACAAAAGTATTATTGGGGTCCGTCCAAATATTTTGTTTGTACAGTGAAGGTGTACGGGAAGGGGTATTTTCATCAAAAAAGATGTAACTTTTTGACTTGGGGGTATTAGTTAGAAAATATGGTTTTTGAGAAAAATAAGTGATGAAAGTTTAGGGTGAGGGTAGAATTTCTAAAAAGTATATTTTTTAGAGTTTTCAGCAATTTAATTTTCCCTTAATAAAAGTAGTACAAAACACGCATACATCTTCTTGGCTCTCTCTCTCTCCCTACAATTTCTCTCTCACCAGTGTATCCCATACTTCACAGTATTCCCTTACATTGCCATTACATTGGTAGAGCCTCTACCATGGGCGTGCCTCATGCTCAGTGTAATGCCTCTCAATGCACCTCTTTGATGTAGGCACCATTACCAAACTTCTCTTTCTACACTCATCCTCACTCTATTGAGGATGGATTCCATATCTAATTAAATTAGGACCCTTGACTATCCTATCCTCTAATAACTTTTAATTTATCTCATCTCCTGCGTGATCCATCCATCTCCATGGAAAATCATCATATAGAGATTGTAATACATTTTATGTAGTTAGGGGGTGACAATGGACCTGATCAGACTTGGGACCTGATCTTGGTTTGGGTATGGGTCCAAATTATCTGGGTATGGGTTTAAATTTTGGAATTGAAAAGTCGGGTCTAGGTCCAAAACCTGGACCTGTAATCAATAACAAGTAAGACTGGATTCGAACCTTGAGCAAGGCCGAGTTACTCGGCCAAGTTTCAAAACCATGTGTAAAATAGTGAGGAATTAGGGTATATGTAGGTATTCATTGGCCAAGTTTCAAAACCATGTGTAAAATAGTAAGGAATTAGGGTATATGTAGGTATTCATCGGCCAAGTTTCAAAACCATGTGTAAAATAGTAAGGAATTAGGGTATATGTAGGTATTCATAAATTGCGATATTGTAAATGTTATCAATGATATGGGTATATGATGATAAAAGTAGGCAAAGAAAAAGAAGCCCGGCCCTGGGACCCTATTCATAAACCTGACCTTGGGTCCGGGTCCAAAACCTGGACCCAAATACTATTTGGGTCTGGGTTCGCATCTAGCCAAACTCGACACGTTGCCACCCCAATATTTTTTATTTTATTACAACTGATGTGATATTGATGTAGTTGAAACTCGCATATCAACTTTCAGAGGCTGTGTTCAAGGTTTCATTGGGATTTCTTTTGCCAAAATCGTTGGTTCTGATGTTTGTATCTTTTGAGTAAGATAAAATTCTCTTGCTTAATGGTAATTCATGGCTCTCTCTCTATTGTTTATTTTTTTTAGAACTGCCCTGTTTGTTTCTCGCTCTATGAGTTTTCCTAAGAATTAACTACCTTTCTTTAGTTGTAAAAAAAGTAACGGTCTCTCTCTCGGTCATTAAGAATAGTTCTCTCTAGCTCCAACTGTGAGCTTTAAATGGTAGAGAAAGAAAGATGTGAGAATGGAAATCTTGAAGAGACCGAGATAGGAAAAGAGTGCTGGCAGAAATGGGAGAGATCCTATCTTTCTTTGTAAGGTGTAGAGATCCTCTAAAATTGTAGAGAGGGAAAGAAATTTAAACATTAGAGAGAGAAAGATCAATCGGAAATAGTGAAGATAACAAGATAGGAATAGACTCCGGATTTACTTTAAAGCGAATCTGAAATAGGATATCATAACGGGTTAAGTTAGGGTGCTCACATTATAGAGTAATTTTATACGCTTCTGTATTGTACATTGAGTTTTTTTTTTTTAATAAAATAAAAGTATTTTTTGTCATTATAAGGGATGTGATGTCATTCACATGATTGTGACATCTCCTACATAGAGGACTCTAGTGATATGTAATACTAGGGTGATGAAAAATACCTTTACTAAATAAAACACTGGTACAAAACAAGGTATATAAATGTTTAAATTTGTTGAGTACCATGATAAATTACTTCATTGCGTGAGTACCCTAACATAACCCATTAGAAAATAATTCATTTATGCCCATATGAAATAGGAAATTAGAAAATAAAGTCCCGATTTATGATTTATGAAGTGAATATAATTTATTTATGCCATGTGCAAATAAGATCATCATCATCATACTCTTTTTCCAATTATTGGGCAATGGTTACATGATATAATTTATTTATGTTAATATATAAATAAAATCACCATTATCATAATCTCTTTCCAACTATTTGGAATTGGCAACATGAATCCTAATTGTCAATCTGTAAATAAGTGTAAACAAGATGATATTATAAAATAGTTTTGACTTTTGAATGTGCACTAGGGTTCTTTTTTTTTTGTGTGTGAATTATACACTGACACAAAAAAAAAAAATACAAAAAAAATGAAATTAGCCAATTTTGGGTTTTTTTTTTTTGTGAATTATACACTAACACAAAAAAAAAATACAAAAAAAATGAAAATGAGCCAATTTTGGGTTAAAACTACACAACAAGTCAGACAACATGAGGTTTTTTATTTTTTTCAAAGTTGCCCCTCAAAGGATACCATCCTCCGACATCATTTTAATCTCTTTTTTTTCATTTCTTTTAGCATCACAGGACCACCTTATGTGGTGCTCTTCAAATCGGTCTGAGGTTGGCATTCTCGAACTGCAAAGACTGACTTTGTTAAGCATTAAGAGGCGGTCCAAGCTGCCCATTCCCGGATCGCCCTAGACCCCCTTCTCTAGTGCTCTTCAAGGCGTGCATTAGCTCATTTATTTGCAAAGAAATAAGACATTTCAAGGATGCCAACCTCAGATAGAGTTTGGATTAGGCATTGTCCCTCCAATTAAGGCACTACCCTATTAACGAAAAAAAAATAAAAATAAAAAAACTAGAAATTAAAAAACACTCTGAGAATGCTGACCTCGAATAGAAAGATAATTTAGAAAAAAAATAAAATACGGTTGATAGACCTTCGGTGTGTTCCGTGTGAGTGTTGCCCAAAATTGGCCCATTCCGTAATTTCCTTCGTCTTCTTTTTGTATCCGTAAGTAAATTACGCTCTGTTTTTTTTTGTGCGAGAGATAAGCACTCGGATCCATTGGTTTCTTGGAGGGGAGAGAGAGAAGCACTAGGGATCGTTGTTTCTTTTGGATAAGAAGGAGAAGCAACAGGGTTCATGGGTGACCCACCCAAAAAAAAAAAATAGGATTCATGGGTTTTCTAGTTGAATCGAAGGCAAATTAGGGTTTTCTTCTACGACCTCTAGAGGAGAGAGAGAAGCACTTGGGTTGATTAGTTTTGCTTGAATCGAAAGTATGAAATTAGGGTTTCTTCTCACACCTGTAGAGGAGAGAGAAGCAGTAAGGTTCATTGGTTGCTTTGGTTTAATCGAGGGTAGCAAATTAGGGTTTCTTCAGCAACCTGTAGAGGAGCGAGAGAAGCACTAGGGTTCATTTGGTTTTTCTTGGTTGAATCGAAGGTAGCAAATCAGGGTTCTTCAGCGACCTGTAGAGGAGAGAGAAGCAGTAAGGATCATTGCTTTTTTTGAGGAATTTGCGTACAGACCCAAAAATATAAAATGTTCCATTTATAAATAGAAAGTTAGTCGACCGGTTTGTTTGTTTTTTTTTTTTTTTTCAATAGGATAAAATCAGATGGAATCCTCCGACCGAATTTAAAATTTTTTTTTTTTTAATAGTAGGACAACCCTAAAAAAGCTCCACTACTCTATTAATAAAAAAACTAAAAATAAAATAAATTTACGGAGGATTCCGTACTAAGAGAATGGGTAATTTTGTAAAAAATAAAAAATAAAAATAAAAATAAAATGGTTGACTTGACCTTCTTTGTAATCTCTCACCATAAACAGAGCATTTCGTATTTTACAAAAAAAACAATTAAGGCCCGTAGGTAAATCACTCTTGATTTTTTGGTTGAATCAGCAGTAGCAAAGATGATGTTAGCCGAGCTCGGGGAAGGATCTTGGGTGCTCTTCGACATATTAGCAATGCGAACGTGGTAGTGAGAAGGTGCTTGAGCGAGATCTCTCGGGGCTCTCTTGCATGCCGATGTCCAGGTTCAGATTCTTAAAGATACACATATCAATGTCAAGAAGGTGCGAGGCTCGATCCCATTGCCGCTGGTCACAACACGCATAATTCAGCAGGCCACTTTCGAGCAGCTCTGCAAAATTTTAGATTCCGGAACGCCATCATATACTTCAATGAGAGGGAAACATAGTGTTGTCATGTTTCTTGGCTTGTGAGGTTCAGGAAAAACCACTACTTGCACCAAGTATGCAGGCTATCATCGGAAGGAGTGGAAACTTGTTCTGGTGTGTGCAGATACATTCAGAGCCGGTGCGTTTGATCATTTGAAGCAGAACACAATGAATAGGAGTATCCAATTTTATGAAAATGTTTTACAAAGTCTGTTCCTGTAGACAACTTTGTAGAAGGTGCAGAAACTAGAAAGGTTCAGGAAGATAACTGTGATCTTACCATTGTAGATACAAGTGGGCAGCAGAAGCAGGAAGCCTCATTGTTTGAAGGGATGCGCCAAATTTAGGAAGCCATGAAACCGGATCTTGTGATATTTGTGGTGGAGAGCGGCATAGGCCACGCTGCATTCGACCAAGCCCGAGCACTTACACATACTGTTCCAGTTGCGGCTGTGGTTGTTACCAAAATGCATAGCTATCAGTACTTGAAAAATCCTCTGAAATCGGTTAAGGGCCCGTTCCAAAAAACAGGCAAACCACGTGGTTAGATCGGCCCAACCAAGGAAGTCCCGATCAGTCAAGAAAGTGTTAAAAAAAAAAAATACAAAAAATTTAAAAAAAAAATTATGAATCTTAACTCATAAAGAGGAAGAGAAAATTCTCAATATTTTTCATTAAAAATGAAACGGTACAAATATATAAAAGTTCCTATATATGACAGATTGTACATATATGTACAAAAGAAAACATATCCACAAAAACAAAGGAAACTATCCTAAAAGATAAGATTTATGCATCACAATATATTTCAATATCCCCTCAAACTCAAGGTGCCTTGAAAGAGAGCAACTAGAGTTTAGAAAATAAGTATCCCGAAAGATAAGATTTACACGTCACAATATATTTCAACATCCCCCCTCAAACTGAAGGTGTCTCTTTCATCCCCCTCAAATTGAAGGTGCCTTGAAAGAGAGCAACTTAAGTTTGGATAATAAGTAGAAAAAATGCACAATGGGATGGGTCTTGGTGAGGAGATCTGACAATTGGTGTTTTGAACAAATAAAAAAAAGTGTAATAGTCCCTTACAAAAAATGATGTCGAGTGAAATGACAATCAATTTCAATGTACTTTGTTTGATCATAAAAGACATCATGGTGAGTTATTTGAATAGCACTTTTATTATCACAAAAAAATAGATGAAGGGTCAGAATGAGAAACACTCAAGTCTTGGAATAACCATCATAACCAGATAACTTCACAGGTAGTATGAGCAAGTGCACAATATTCAGTTTCTGCACTTGAACGACCAACTACATCTTGTTTCTTACTTATTCAAGATATAAGAGAATCGTCAATAAAAATATGGACGCAAGTGGTGGAATGACGATCTGTAACATTTCGTACCCAATCAACATCAGAATAAGCATGCAATTCTAGGTGAGAAGTGGAGGAGAAACTAATACCCTGAAATAAAATGCCTCGGAGATATCGTAATATGTGAAGTATTGCTGTATAATGAGAGGAATGAGGTGCAAACATGAACTGATTGACAATGTAAACAACATGACTAATATCAGGCTGAGTAACTGTAAAATAATTAAGACTGCCAACCAGTTGCTGATACCGTGTAGGATCAGACAGAAGTTCATCATCAGTGGGTTGTAATTTAACATTGAGTTCTAGTGGAGTATCCACTATTTTGGTGTCAGTTAACTTTGCCTTACGGAGAATTTCAAATGCATATTTGACCTGAGATATAACATAGCCGCGTTGTTTAAAAATCTAACAGATCTTCCGATGAAGATCTCTCGAATTGTAACACCTTAAACTAATAAAATAGATGTAAATAAAGTGGTAGAGACAGTGGCACTGATTGAATTCAAATCTAAGGCCAGATCTGCCCGAAAACAAGCAGATCTACTCTCAGATATGTGGCAGAGCCAGCATGATCCAAAGCATTAACATACGATTTTAAGACAAAGTTAACATATCAAAATAAATAAAAAAGAAATAAAACAATAAAATAATAAAAAAGGGAGAGAAAACCAAATGGGCTCGGATGGCCTGGGGTTCCCAAGCCTTCGAGGGCTCGCCCGTATCAGAACCGGTCCTCTTTGTGCCTCATTTTCGGATATTGACCAGCAGATCTCTGGTGTAGAATGGTTAGATCTAGGGCTGTTGTGCCCTAATTTTGGTTTTGATCTAGGGTTGTTGTGCCCTAGGTCTAGGTTTTCTCAAGCTTAGGGGTTAGGGTCTTAGGAGGTTAGGGTTTCTATCTTTCTGAAGCTCTAAAGTTTCAATCTCGATATGTTTCTCTTATCTCACGAGGTTAGGGTTTCTGTCTTTCTGAAGCTCTAAAGTTTCAATCTCGATCTGTTTCTCTCGGGTCTCAAGGAGAATTTCTGTAGCTTTTTAAGGGTTTTGTGATCTCTAGAGGTTGAATACGTATTCTGATATTTTATCTAAGAATTAGATTTTTGGGGATTTTTCCTAAATTTTTAGGAATTTTCTAAGGGATTTTCCTATTTTTTGTATTTTTGAGTAATTTTCCTAATTTCGAGAATTTCTAAGGTTTTTTTTGTCTCTTTTCCTCTCTCCTTTTTCCTCTCTCCTTTTTGGTTAGGGAGAGGGGGTATTTATAACATTCAATTGGTGAATGTTCCTAAATTTTTTGGCGTTTTTTCATAATATTTTGGATTTATCTTGAAGTTTTAGCCTTATCTAATTAAAGAAAAGGTGTTTATTACATCATCAGATGCATTGACTATGTCATCAGCCTTCGTCTAGGCCTGTCAGTCCTGTTACCACCCGGCATGTGGCCCGACAGTTGGGTCTCACAAGGAATAAATTGTAATTTGTTATATCTTTTTATCCAAAAGTCTGATTCAGGTGATTCTTGGACCGTTGGAAAGCTCTTGGGATCTACTTCAAACTGGGATAGGATTTTGGTAGTTTTGAGGTAATTAAATTGGGTTTACTAAGATAATGTGGTCCTAAGGGTTCAGAAAATCATAGAATTTGTCAAATTTAAAATGGGGTGTCTACATACTTAGAGAAGAGTCCACCTCTATTCTTAAAAAGTAACAAAGTTGATTAAGATCCTTCATTTCAAAACAAGTATGCAAGTGTAATTGGATTTCACGAATGCCCTCAAGATCATTGCATGTGATAGTTATATCATCAACATATATTAATATATTAACAAGGCTCTTAGATGAACAATGAACAAAGAAGGCTGGATCATGATGCCTTTGAACAAAACCACGATGAGCAATAGCATATGTGAATTTCTCAAACCAAGCATGAGGTGCTTGTTTGATACCATATAGGACTTGTCGAAGCCTGCAGACTTGATAAGACTAATGAGATACGCCAAGAGGAGGCTTCATGTAGACTTCTTCATGCAAATCTCCATGAAGTCATTTTTAACGTCCATTTGATACATAGACCAACCACGAATAGTAGCAACAACAATTAAAGTCCGAACTGAGGTCATACTGGCTATAAGTGCAAATGTTTCTTCATAATCAATCGCATATTTTTTAGTAAATCCTTTTGCCACTAAACAAGCTTTATATTGATCAATGGTCCCATCAGAACGAGTTTTAACTTTATAGACCCATCAGCATCTTACTACAGATTTGCTAAGAGGAAGATCAATAAGATCCCTAGTATTAGTTTTTTGTAGAGCATGAAGCTCACCTTCCATAGCTTGCTTCCATTGTGGGTCCAAAACAGTTTTATGATAAGATGAAGGCTCATTGAATGCAAAAATTGATGCTAAGAAGTAGTGAAATTCTTAAAGATATTTAAGCACATAATGTGAGCGTTCAGGATAACGTCACTAATGCAGAGGACCGAGATCACCTTCAAGAGAAGCATATTCAGGACTTGCCACTATTGGTGTTGGAACAACAGACTGAGAATAATTGTTTTGAGTATCTGGAGGGGATGCAAGTGATCCAATGTTTAGACTATTAATAGCCCCTAAAGGTTCATCAAAGGGATCAATGAATTGATGTGAGTTAGTAGATGAAGGGGTTGGGGAGCGAAGCTTAGGAAGAGAATAAAATGGAATGTGTCCCCAAAGGTTACATGGCAAGAGATACAAAGTTTTCGTGAAATAGAATCATAACATCGAAATCCTTTTTTTTAAGACCATAACCCAGAAAAACACAAATAGCAAACCATTTAAACGACTTATTTTGTTCAACTTTTGGAAGAAGTACAAAACATGTTATACCAAAGACACAAAGATGAGAACAGTTAGGAGGAGTAGAGTACAATTGCTCATAGGGAGATATACCCTTATAACAAAAGATGGAATCATGTTGCTCAGATATGTAGAGGTTTAAACAGCCTCTCCCCAAAATTCTTTTGGCACATATGAGGGGAGAAGAAAGGTTCTGGCAATTTCTATAATGTGTCGATGTTTTCATTCAACAACCCCATTCTGTTGATGAATATCAAGACAAGATAACTAAGCAATTGTACCATGAGACTTCACGACACTTTTAAATGTTTTAGACAAATATTCCCCCACCAGAGTTAAAACGAAATATTTTAATGATTTTAGAAAATTGAGTTTCAACCATAGTGGAAAATTTACAGTAAACTTGATAAAAATCAGATCTATTTGTAGCAAATAAATCCAAGTATATCGAGAGAAATCATCAATAAAGTACACATAGTAGCAAGTACTACCCGTTGAATGAACAAGAGCAGAGCCCCATACATCAGAATGGACAAGTTCAAAGGGTGAGGTAGTAAAAGTCTTGCATGTAGAAAAAGGCAGTGCATAATGTTTTTCCAATTTCCGATTAACACATTTATAAAAACTATCAATTTGTACCGACCCTAACTTTTCAGAGAATATCAAAAACTTAAGTCGAGAAAAAGAAATATGGCCTAGCATGTTATGCCAAATAGAGAAAATGGAGCTAGGGCGAGCTGTCAAGGAAGTGCCAACAAATTGTAAAGCAGCAGGTAGTAGAGGTATATGTAGGTGTTCCAAGACAAACAAACGACCAACTTTACAACCTGTCCCAACTTGCTTCCCCCTCAAGTGATCTTACACAGTACGACCAGATGAGGAAAACAATATGTCATAACCTTGTTCACGCAATTGAGCAACAGAAATCATATTCATGGAAGATTGGGAACCAAGTACATCAGAAACTGAGAGGTTCAAGGTTTCAACAGTGCCAATATGACTTACAAACATCGCAGAGTTATTAGCAGTGCGAATAAGACATGGTTGTCAACAACTATTTGTTGGACATTTGGTTGGGTGAAATAGGGGTAGAAAATGGTACAATTTGCAAAAATAGGATCTTGAACTCTTCTTGTTTTTCAGGCACGTAAGAGTGTTATCTTAAGACGATATTTGCTTCCTTTCGATAGATTATTTGATGTGCATAAGAAGAACAATTCATCATCGGGATACATGAAAATAGAGAGGTCTTCTATAATGTTCCTAAGCTCTATACACCCGAACTTGGAACTCACACATGAGACACCAGAGTCTAGATAATTTAAAGAGAAAGATACAAAATCGAGTAGAGAGAGAGTGTTAACCCACTGGTTTGCTTACTGGAATTGTAGAGAATTGTGGTGGTTACATGCACCACCCAATAACTACAAGTTACATGCACCCCAACAGCTATGAGTTGCATGCACTTGAAAGGTTACATGCACCCCAACAACTACAATTTACATTAATGGCTACTATTACAAGTCTCCATCTTGTCAACAGCTAGATGACCGTTTGGATATACCACAAGCCATCAAGCATCCGTGCGCCCATGCCCTCGTCCTCGCACATGCACACGCACGTGCGCGTCGACGCTTCGTATGCGCCGCTAATGTGTCGTCTCTCTCATTTGTACTTAAAGTATATTGCATGGGAATGTGTGCTCTTAAATACAGCTTAACAAACTCTCTCATCTTCAATGTGGGACTCGAACCCATATCTTTCTCTCTCTACAAAAACATTTTAGGAAAGTAAAATCAAAGTTGTTTTGAAATACACAAGCATTTTTCAAACAAAAAATTTTAACAATTTCCTCCACTATTTCAAAATAACAAAATAAAACATACGAAATATATTATTTGCATAACATGAAAGTATTTTTCGATTTGAACTTTTACGTAGAGTGTGCACTACAAAGTCCATCAAGTACTGTGGTAGCGTATAGCTTTTAACCAGGTTGCTCATTTAACAGACCGGTAGTATAACTCACAAACAATATTCAATTTTGGTGTATTTTTTGTTGCCAGCACGTTTTGGGCCTTGTGCTTATATCCTGATTTCAGAAGTGCTCTAGATACGATTTCATCTCATAGGAAGCAGCCTCACTTCCACACTTATATAGGTGCATCTATTAATACCGCCCCTATATATAAAACACTCCGACTTATAAATATAATTCATAGACAATATTAAGAACATAGCTCGTCCCACTGACATACATGTCATCACTAGACTTATCCACCGTATGGATTTTCTTAGAATGGGTGCTATAATTTTTTGTCTTTCTAGTAACCAAATTAACCATATATACAGTTTATTTTTACCACATTGAACTTAGAATTTTGAGATTACAAAAGACTAAGTTGGGTTCCTATTGTAGATGATTACTCAATAGACTCTAGCCTCATTAGTTTTAACATCTTACTAATGTCATCCCTTGCAAGGCCTTTAGTCAAAGGATCAGTCAATTTTTTCTTTGATCATACATATTCTATACTAATCACTTTATCCCCACATTTTAATGGAGTTATACCTTCTTGCAATATATATAAATTTTCCATTATATACATCATTACAAGCTCTCGTAATAGTAGTTTGATTATTACAATATATTGTTATTGCAAGTATTGATTTTAGCCATCATAGATGTGATATAACAAATTTTTTAGTCATTCGGCCTCTTTGCTGATGAAGTCTAAAGCAATAATTTCAGACTCCATAGTAGAGCGTGAAATACACATTTGTTTATTTGACCCCTATGATATCACACCACCTGCTAATATAAATATCCATCCGGATGTTGATAGTGAATCTTTGATTTCATTATTCCAATTAGCATCACTATACCCTTCAAACACTCCTGGATAATCTACATATTTTATGTCATAATTGAGAGTTCCTTTCAAGTATCTTAAGACTCGAGATATAGCATCTCAATGCTATTTACTTGAGCAACTTGTATATCTATTAAGTTTCCCCACTGCATATGCAATGTCAGGTCTCGTGATAGTCATTGCATACATTAAACTACCAATTACCCGAGCACGTTCAAGTTGAGATATACATCTCCCATCATTTTTATTTAACTTAATGTGAGGATCTATAAGGATAGATACATGCTTACTATCAGTATGCTTAAATTTATTTAGCATTTTTTCAATGTAGTGAGATTGAGTCAAGATTAATACTTTTTCTTTTTTATTATTTTGATACCAAGTATCACATCAGCCTCTTCTAAGTCCTTCGTATTAAAGTTAAATACAATGAATTTTATTTACTATACACGTATTTATCTTGTCTCATTTCTCTTAAAACCAGTTGACATTAACACATTGTCAAATTTCTTATGCCATTGTTTAGGTGTTTGTTTTAGTCCATAATGGGATTTGACCAGTTTATAAACTTTATTCTCATGACCTGGCATTACAAACTCTTCAAGTTGTTCCATATATATTTCTTCATCTAAGTCACCAATTAAAAAAGTAGCTTTTACATCCATTTTATGTATGACTAGATGATTAAGAAAGGCTATTGCTAAGAGCAATCTAATGGTAGCAATTCTTGCTACTGGTGTCAAAATAAATCAATGCCTTTTTTTTGTTTAAAACCTTTAGCACCTAATCTTGCTTTATATTTATTAATAGAACCATCAAAATTCATTTTTCATTTAAAAATTCATTTACAACCAATGGGTTTAGAACTTGGTGGAAAATCTACTAATTTCCAAGTTTTAAAACTATTATAGAATCCATTTCATTATTAATAGCTTTTATCAAAAAAATTACATCTTGAGATGCCAAAGCTTCATTTAGAGATATAGGATCTTCCTCCACATTTGAGACTACAAGTAATAATTCAAAAGTCTATTTTGATTAGCTTCAAGAAGATAAATATAAAAGTCAGGTCCAAAGTTATAAAGTGGATCACCTCTAATTTTCTTACTTCTTCTTGGTTTTATTATTTCATGATCATTATTTTCTACATGTTCTTCATCAAAATTATGATCATTCTCATGATTATTTTCATTTTGCATGCTACTTGATTCATGCACTTCACTTTTACAAACGAGATTTTCAAAAAATTCAGCATCTCTAGATTCCAAAATTGTGGTAGAATTTAGATCCAAAAATCTATAAGCTTTACTATTATGAGAATATCCTACAAAAATATATTTAGAGATTCTATGACCCAATTTATTTCTTTTAGGATTTGGGAGTCTAATATATGCAAGACAACCCATACTTTGAAAAAAATTTAAATAATGTTTTCTCAAACCGAAGCTCATAAGGGGTCTTTTCACTCTTTTTATATGAAATTCTATTCAAAACAAAGCATGCATATAATAAATATTCAGCCCACAAATTTAATGGCAAAGAAGAAGAAATAAGCATTACATTTATCATTTCAATTAAAGTTCTATTTTTCCTTTCCGCTAGTCCATTTTGATGAGGCGTATAAGGAGCAATCACTTGATGAATAATGTCATTATTTCACAAAATTCATTAAAGTCATTTGATAAATATTCACCTCTTCTATCACTTCTAATAATTTTGATTTTCTTACTAAGTAGATTTTCAACTTCAGCTTTGAAAACTTTAAATTTTCAAAAACCTCATCTTTATGTCTGGGCAAATAAATATAAGAAAATTTAGAAAAATCAGCAATAAAGGTAATAAAGTATCTTTTACCATCTCTAGTTATAACATCATTTAAGTCACATACATCTTTATGTAAAAGTCCTAGCAATTCACTATTTCTTTCAATTGAAGGAAATAGTTTTCTAGTAAGTTTAGCTTGTACATAAACTTTATGTTTTTCTTTAGTTAATTAATCACATTAGAAATCAATCTTAATTTAACCAATGATTTCATAAAAGCATAATTTACATGTCATAACCTACTATGCCAAATGTTACAAGAAGTAACAATATACGCAGAAGACATATTAATTTCATTAAAAGGGTTACATTTGAACATCCTATCACATGAGTACCCCTTGCAAACAAATACATCTTTTTTTATCAATATGCCTTCTTGTTCAAGATACATCCTGAAACAAGGTTTCTTCTCATGTCCAGTAAGTAGTACACATTTTCTAAGGTGAGTACCTTTCCCGAACTAAACTTTAGCTCCACCGAACCCTTTTCAAATATATTTGTCATAGCTTGGGTTTCAAATTGAACAAAGTTACCGTCACCCATTAGTTCAAAAATCTTAAACTTGTTTCGATTATTAGACACATGAATGGTAACGCCGGTATCGACCCACCATCCATTGTCTTTGTTGTTAATATTTACTTCGGTGACCATTGCTACAAATTTTTCTTCAGTAATCAAGTTCACTTGGTCTCTTGGCCTTTTGAGTCCTTTTCGATGTCAGTACTCTCTTGAATAATGTCCCGGTTTTCCACATACATAACAAGTGCCTTTCCTTTTATTTTTGTTGGCAACATATTTTTGGTCCTTATAATTTTTATTATGGACTTTAGAAAAGAAAGGCTTCTCGTTATATGGAGCACTTGATTTTTGTTCAACAAAGTTTGCGTTAGAGTGAAAATTAATTCATTCATCTTTTTTTTCCCTAAGTCTATTCTCTTATTCAATTCGAAAAGATCTTTAAAGTTGAACCAAATCAAGATCAACTTTCTTGTGTTTCATCTTCTTTTGGTACTCTTTTCAAGATGGGGATAACTTATGAATTATTAAGCATACTAGAAAATATTCATCCAAGGAAATACCACAATATTTAAGTTCATTGACTATGTTGCAACTCATATACTTGAGAGGGAATATGCTTGTTTTTAATTAATTTAAAATCTAAAAAGTTAGAGATCAGAAATCTTTTGTTACCTGACTCTTCCATGAGGTACTTAGTTTCAAGTAGTTTCCAAAGCTCTCTAATCATACTAATGGAGGCATACATATCATAGATTAGATCCGCCAAAGCATTTAGGATATGACCCTTGCGTATATAATCATCCTCCGTCCATCTCTTGTATGATTGAGCTTGCTCATCGGTAGAGTCATCTGATGGTGGTGGCAGTGTAGGCATTGACTCGGTGACTAAGTAAGCCACTTTGAGAGTGGTAAGCAAAAAAAGAACATTTTGCTCCCATCTTTTGAAATTCAGCCTGTTGAAGCGTTCAAGGCGAGTAAAGTCATGATTCATGACCTTTAAAGAAGTCATGGTATTCTTATTTCTTTCACCCTAAAATATCGTCTTGAACTCTTTTTGTTTTTGTGACATGGGGATAGAAAATGGTACAATTTGCAAAAACATGATCTCAAACTCTTCTTGTCTTTTAGCACATAAGAGCATTATCTCAAGATGATATTTGCCCCCCTTCGATAGATTATTTGATGTGTATAAAAAAGGTAATCTGTCATCGGGATACATGAAAATAGAGAGGTCTTCTACAATGTTCCTAAGCTCTATGCACCCAAGCTTAGAACCCACACATGAGACACCAGAGCCTTGATAGTTTAGAGAGAGAAAGAGACAAAATCGAGTAGGGAGAGAGTTAGCCCACTAGTTTGCTTGCTGGAATTGTAAAGAATGATGGTTTATTGAGAGGCTCAAATATTGTTCTAAGTGTCCAAACTTGTATGGGTAGGATGGCTCTTGTTATAGAGCACCAAGAGACTGCTCATTTAGTGTTATGGTGATTACATGCACTACCTAATAGCTACAAGTTACATGTACCGTAATAGCTAAAAGTTACATGTACCCCAATAGCTACGAGTTACATACATCCTAACAGCTACAAGTTACATGCACTTGATGAAGGTTGCTGTTACAAGCCTCCATCTCATCAATGGCTGGATGACCGTTGGATGTCCCACGTGCATCAACGATTAGATGATCATTGGATGCCCTTACGAACTGGGTACACTTGATGATGGATGTTGTTACAAGCCTCCATCTCATCAACGGCTAGATGACCGTTGAATGTCCCACATGCATCAACGATTAGATGACTGTTGGATCCCCCTACGAACTGGGCTCACAAAAAGATAATGAGCCATGACCTGCACACGTGCTCGGGCGAGGGGCACCTTGTGCCCATGCCCTCACACACGCACACACACACACATTGCGAGTGTGACACATGTGTCTTCCCCTACTGCATGGAAGACATATACTCCCCTTTTCATCCAGCTGTTTAATTTAGATCATGTGAGCCACTGACTATTTGATCTTAGATCTGACACCTTCGAGTATTTTATTTTTAGTTTTCTTATACATATTGTATGAATATAAAATTTGGTACGTGTCATCATATCATTGGGGCGTACCTAAAAAATTATTTAAAAAATACGATAAAAGATAATGACCAAAATACCCCTTAACTTTTAAGGGCAATTTAGTCATTTTATTTTATTGAAAATATTTTTTTATGTTTAGGTGCGAGTTTAAGAGAGGAGTGGATGCCCAAAATTTGGTATCAAAATATTTTATATTTAAAAAATAAAATTAAAATAGCATAGAGATGCGAGATTGTGGTTAAGGCCATCTTAACCGTCCATTCAAAATGGTCGGTTGGACATGGGGAAATATATAAGTTTTATGCTGTAGGGAAGCATAGAAAACTTGTCCATCTTTGCAACCCATGGAACAATCTCAACAAAAAAAAAAATCCTAAATAAACTATCTATATGCAAAAAAAAAGACTAATACTTCAAGATTGAATAGAACCATCCAATTTTTGAAGCATTAGATTTGAGTGTCATAAAACTTAAAATTCAAATTAAAAGTTGTCACCTAGTGATTTTTATATGGTTCCCAAAACTTTAACTAAAAGAAGCTTTCTAAATAGGTGTTTTGAGTGAGAGAGTAGATGCACAGTATACCCTACAAGAGCATAACATATGCGTTCGTATGACAATTGGAACCCAAACTTAGTATTGGATAGTTCTTGTTAAATCTTGAAAACTACAAGGGAATGCATACCCGTGCGAGTTTATAATCTTTTGACCTTTGTATATTGGTCCGCAGTCTTTGTACAGGGGGGGAATTCCAAATAAGGTCTATACAAGATTGAAGTGCCTTTTTGGAAAAACTTCAAATTGTTGCTTCATTCATTCATGCCGGCAATATTTGCTATCATACTCGAGAACGTTGTATTAAACACGAGCACATGTGTCATAAATCTAACCCCAAAACTGGCTTTTCGAATACGATACATCTATGTATCATTTAGAGTAAATTATGTACAGACTTGAAATAATTATTTAAAATACAAAATGATTCAATTATAGATCAAAATTACAAGGAAGGTCGGTCAACCTATATTTTTATTTTTCAAAATCGTGCCTTAGTTTGGGAATTGCATACCTGTGCAAGTATATAATCTTTTTAAGCTTGACAAATATATTCTTATGTCCTTCCTAAATCCCCATCCTATAAACCCCTATTTTAGTTTATAATTTATTTATATTTATTTTTTAATATTTTCTGGATCACCAATTCATATTGATCCAAACTGATTTGCATCATCAATCCAGCAATCTAACACATATCTGTGGGGTGAATAATTCAACTCTTTCTGGGTTTTGAAACTCGAAAAACTATATCCAAGTTTTGATACTACATAGACTTGATGAGAGATATGTATGAGGGTGCGTTAATTAATATACGAACAACTAGTGGAGAGACAAATGAGTTTTTAGTGACAATAGGTCAACATTAGGGGTCCCCATTGAGCTCATACCTATTTATCTTAGCTATGGATGACTTAACTAGACACATACAAATGAGGTTCCATGGTGCATGCGGCTAGCAGATGACATAGTTTTAATCGATGAGACCTGAAATGACATCAACACAAAGTTAAAACTTTGGAGGAATGTACTAAATTTAGCTTGAGAAAAACAGAGTACATGGAATGCAAATTTAATAATAATAGGAGTAGAGATGAGGAAGTAGTTAAATTGACAGCTAAGAAATACCAAAAAGATCAAACTTTTAATATCTTAGATCAATCATTCAGAAAAATAGAGAGATTGAGAAAGATGTTGCACATATAACTAGAGGTAGGTGGCGAAGTGCAGAATTGCAACTAGAGTTTTATATAATCGCAGCATACCAATGAAATTAAAAGGAAAGTTTTATAAGACAACTATGAGAATAGCTTTACTGTATTGCATGGTTAAAAAATAACATAGTTTTAGAATGAGTATAGCTGAGATATGAATGTTGAGATGGATGAGTAGCAATACAAGAAGAGATAGAATATGAAATGAATATATTCAAGGGAATTTAGGTATGGCACCAATAGATAATAAGATGATAGAGAGTAGACTTAAGTGGACTGGCCATGTATTGTGCAGACCCAATACAATATATGTTAGGAGGTGCAAGTTAGTAAGTGAATGCTCAAAAAGGGCTAGGGGTAGACTAAAAAAAACATGGTTGGAAGTAGTGAGAAAATATATGGGGCTTATGAAATCTTTAATAAAATAGAAAGGCAAACCAAGATTCATGTAGCCGACCTCAATTGGTTGGAAAAAAGCTTTGTTAATGATGATGATAATGATATCTATACTACATTATGAAGCCACAATTAAGAATCTATATTGATTTACTATAGTATAGATATAGATATTAAAGATAAGATATTAAATTATTTATTTAAATTGGCATAATTTTAAATTAGTTAGCCTTTTTTTTTAAATCAACATAGTTTTGAATTGTTTCAAATATATTATTTAAATTGGCAAAAAGAATATAACATTCATAAATAACTATTTTAAAGTTAGGAAGGTTCTATACTAATAATTGAAAATTGAGGAGCTTTATAACCTTAGGGTTTTGTCTGGATTCAATTCATGTAAAGAAATTTTGTTAGGACTTTGGTGCATCTATAAAATTCTAAAAGATTGCTATTAAATAAATAAAACCATCAGCCTTTGATGCAAGTTGATATTTACTTGGAACATATAATGGCATAATGATATCAATGGAACATAACATCATTTTATTTAGCTTTGACTCCTAATCCCCTCAAACTCTATTTCCAATTAGGAGAAAAAATATAAACATAGGATTTATATCTCTTATTTAAAATTTAGATAATTATAAAATATTTTTATCTAATTTTGGATTGGTATGGTTTCTATAAGGTTGCAACCTTAAACAATTCAATTAAGGTGCACCTCCAAATTTCATCATAATATCTAATTTTGGCAAAAATAATTCTTAGGATTATCTCAAAATCTATTTTTATATCTAATTATAAAATTTTAAGCTCCAAAAATGGTTAAAATCAAGTAGATCTATAAACATATGAAAATTTTAAAAATTGACAGTCTAGATCATGTATTGCAAGATGCACTATTTTTTTTTTTTTCGTTTTCGTACATCTTGATGTCGAAATGATCAGTTAGATGTTTTTTCAACATTAAAACAACATTTTTCGATGGATTTTTGAGGTGCATTTGTAATTCTACATTTTAAGGTTGCAACCATATATAAACTTTTTCTTTTTATAAATAATAGAAATCTTACTATGAATTCAAAATTTTAATAGGGTAATATTCCTCATTTCAAACTCCCATTCTTAAATTGGCATAACTAAGTTTAAATTGACATTTAAAATTAAGGTTTCAAAAAAATGATAAAAGATATAAAATAATTTATTTTTACATATCTTAATTTAATTTGTCATCATCAAAGCCTTTTCCCAACTATTTGGGGTCGGATGCACGAGTCTTGGTCCGCTATTTTGCTTTCTTCAATACTTGTGTCAATTTGAATTAACATAACATGATGAAAATTTTCAAACATTAGTTCTAATAAAAATACAACAAATATCAAACCAATCTTTTAAATTGTCATAATTGTAAATTATTTTGATTTCCCAAATTTTCAATTCGTATAAATTGTTTTCTTGGACAACTTTTTGACACAGTCCCACCAAACATTCCACATAATGTTAGTATTATTTTCAAATAAAAATTCTTAGTTTAGTTTAAAGTGTGTTATTTCTACATTGGTTTTAATTCTCATTAAGTTTAAATAATTAATTTACAACTTTGGCATATTTTGTATTACTCATTTCCAAATATCTTATTTTAATAAACACAATATTTTATCAACAAGAAAACAAAATTTTAGAAACGTGATGTAATACTCATATTCCTTTCACCTCAACAATAAGAAATCGAGAACTGAATTGTAGATTGAAATAAACTTTACCATTTATTTTATGGAAAAAATTAAGTAAGGTTGCAATCTCATTTGTAAAAGTAGAGTTGCATAAATCTCAACGGTGTAGATTGAGCAATGTCATAAAATACATGTCATGCACTGGCATAAAATATGTGTCAATTTTACACCATCTAAATAAAATATGCAGTGTTGAGCATTGCAAACTTATTTCTACCAATAAAATTGCAACCTTATACAAACTGGAGCTTTATTTTATGCACGTAAAAAGATCTTACCAATTAGGACTATACTATAGACAGAAAAATTGAGATTATTATCGAACTAATGAAAACTCATGCCCTTTGTTCTAATGGGCAAGTTTTTTATGCTTCCTCTACAACATAAAAGTTCTATCCTCCCCCTTTCAACCCTCTATTCTGAATGGAGGGCTGAGATTGCCCCAATCACAATGTCTCTACACTATTTCATTTTTAATTTTTTTCTATAAACTATTTGATACCAAATTTTGGACGTCCATTCCTCTATTAAACTTTCACTAGCAAAAAATATTAAAAATTATTTTCAATAAAATAAAATGATCAAAATACCCATAAAAGATTCAAAGGGTATTTTGATCATTATATTTAATTGAAAAATTATTTTTAATATCTTTTGTAGGTGCGCCCCAATGAGAGGATTGTACATACCAAATTTCATATTCATACAACTTGTATAAAAAAAACTAAAAATAAAATACTTTGAGACGTCGGATCTAATCAAGCGGTGAATGGCTCTCTTGATCAAAATTGGATGGCTGGATGGTAAGGGGAGGATAGAGCTTCTATGCTATAGGGGAAACATAGAAACCTTTCCCTATTCTAATTATGGCACATATATACATTATAAGAAATTTAGTATATGCAAATTGGATAGTGTGTTTCAGCCAGAGTAGCATATTTTTTAAATTCAATAAATTTAATACATATTTTTGTCGATCCAAGCAGTAGGGTCAGCTCTAAGGGTAGGTGAGATTCTTTCTTCGGCCGATTAAGAGACGGGGATAAGGCTCCGATGATGATGATGATAGAATGTTTATTTTCAACAATTTACCGATCGAAGCAGTTGCGATAAAGTTCGGGTGAAGATGATAGAATAGAATATTTTTCAGTAATTTCAATAAGGGAAAAGTTTATATAAGGTTGCAACCTTGAAATGGAGAATCATAGATATATCTCAAAAATCCATCGGAAATGTCGTTTTAATGTAGAAAAAGCCCTCTAATCAATCATCTCGACATCGAGATCTATGAATATGAAAAAAAAAGTTTTTGAATATAAAAAACAGTGCATCTTGCGACACATTATCTAAACCGTCCATTTTCAAGATTTTTATATATTTATAGATGTACTTGATTTTAACCAATTTTGAAATTTAAAATTTTATAATTAAGTATGAAAATAAATTTTAAAATAATACTAAAAATTTTTTACAACAAAATTACATAAAATTTTGAGTTGCGCCTTAATTGGATTGTTTAAAGATGCAACCTTGAAAACCACACCCTTTCAATAATTATTGACGTAATTTATGCAGTCCATTTTCATATGAGATAAAAAAGCAAAAGTGGATAATTATTCATGGATCTCATATAAGATAAAAAGCAAAGTGGATAATTATTCATGGATCTTAAGTTCATCGGATAAATTTTGGAAAGTTTATGATTTTTTCAAGAACAGGAGATAAGTTTAGATTGTGCATACTTAAATATTCAAATAAAAGCCATTTAATAAAAAATTAATCGCCGACCTAAAAATACCATAGGGTTTAGGTTTTTTTTTTGGTAATTATAGGGTTTTGGTAATTATGGGGTTTATAGAAAACAGCAGAAGAAGCTTAAATTATAATTGTACCCCAGAAAAGAAAAGTAATATCACAATCATCGCTGTAGTAATTAGAACCGAGGTCAGTGGTATTTTAGTCATATTCATTCTTCAATCCCACCCAGTGGCTAACATCATCTAAGCAAAAAGAAAAGCTTATTTTAAGGGCTCTATAAAGGAGAAAAATAAGTTGCAATCCTAACCCTAAATGGACAACTAATATCAGAAGAACCCCTTGGCAATTTAGGGAAGCCTATTGTAAGGTTTTATAAAAGAGAGAAATAAATTACCATCATAACCCTAACTAATATGAGAGGAAAAAGTTTACGTAAGGTGTCACCATCATAAACCTAACTAATATGAGAGGAAAAAGTTTACGTAAGGTGTCCACCGGTATGAGTAAAGTGCATCTAAAACATCCACTAGAGAAAGTTGTTTTTATGTTGGAAAACTTTTAAATTGATCATCTCGACCTCTACAGTCATAGATATGAAAAAAAAATTGATTTCTAATCCTAGAAATACTTCATCTTCGAACACATTATCTGGATCGTCTATTTTTAAGATTTTTAAGTGTTTATAGATATATTTGATCACTGCCATTTATGGAACTTTAAATTTTATAATTGGGGGCAACAATAAATTATATAATCGCAAGGCTTAGCGGCACCAAAACTACATTTTCAATATTGTTTTGAGGTACATCAAAACTACGTTTTCAATATACTTTAAGGGTGCAGTTTGGATATGGACGCCTTCGTACATGTAGAGGTAAGATGCCCTTCAAATTTTATCATGGTATATAATTTTAATGTAAAATGTTATTAGGATTATCTCAATATCTATTTTTATATCTAATTATAAGATTTTAAATTTCAAAAATGGTTAAAATCAAGTAGATCTATAAACATATGAAAATCTTGAAAATGGATGGTATAGATAATATGTTGTAAAATACACTAATTTTGAGATTTAAAATCTTTTTATTTTTCATAGTCATACATCTCGATGTCGAGGGCTTTTCAACATTAAAACTACTTTTTCCGATGAATTTTTGACGGACATCCGTAGTTCTACATTATAAAGTAGCATCTTTATATAAACTTTTTCCATACTTCAATCGTACACGATCTGCACGTTATACAAACCACAACCAGAAGCACATATTAGCAATTCAGGGAGCGAATTAGGGGTATATTAGTCATTTTCAATTTTCATCATTTTCCCGTAATTCATCTTGCTGTAAAAACTCGTAAAAGTAATAAAAACCCGATTGCAGCCTCCTCATCTTTCTTTGTTAAATCTCTCCCTCTCTTTCTAGGAAAGCAAGGGAGAGCTCTCTCCTCTCTCTCTCTAAAAAAAAGTCCGTAAGGGGAGCTCTCTCTGTCTCTCTCTTTGGAAAAAAAACAATCAATCAGAGGGGTGAACTCTCTCTCTCTCTCTCTCTCTCTCTCTCTCTGAATAAGAGGCGAGCAGCAGGCGAAGAGGCTCTCTCTTATAAGGTATGGTCCGAAACTCCATGTCTTTCTTAAGGATTGTTTTTTTATTTTTCCTGTTTTTCTCTCTCTATATTTCTCGCTCTAAAGAGCAACCAGAGAGAGGCCCCTCTCTTTGTGTCTCTGTGCAAAGGCCCGACGCTTCTAATTTGAGGGTAATCTATATCATGTCTTATTTGGAACTATTGGCTGTTTCTGTGCCCCTTTATTGTATCAAAATAAGATCCATTGCATTATATTTGTTCGCTTTGTTTGTGTATCATTCTATCCAATTGCATGCTTTAATGTTTAGGGTTTATGGATAGGAAATTTGGAATCTCTCAACCATGATACTGGCTGTGAATTGGGGTTTCGAGTTATGGATTAGGGTTTTTTCCTGAGAGGTGTTTTAGGTTTTATGTGGATCAAGGAATAATGAGTAGCATGTAAATACTGGAATTGGGGGTTTCTTCCTATTTTTCTTATTGATTTTCATTATCTTATTTTCCGATGAGTAAACCTAGAATTTAGTTTTTTTTTTTTCAATTATGTTATTTACTATTTGCACCAGGGAATATTAAAGTTAAGAATTGTTTTCTTTTTTTTTTTGTAACATGGAATTTGTTTCTAGTTGGGGTGTTTTATTTGGTGATATTGTTGAATCTTGGGCTTTTCTTGTGAGGTTGTTTTGTACAGTGAGTCCTGGTTTTGCTTTATCTCCGGCCCTTAGTTTTTTATTTAGGGGTTTTCTAATTCCTTATGTTATACGAGTGCTATGGTTTAGGGTTTCATGCTTGTACTGTACTCTATTGTGGTTATTAGACTGTTCATTTCTCAATATGATTGATTCTGTGTGTGTGTGTGCGTGTGTGTGTGTGTGTGTGTGTGTGTGTGAGAGAGAGAGAGAGAGAGAGAGAGAGAGAGAGAGAGAGAGAGAGAGAGAGAGAGACGTAGTAGTTCGTTACGTTAGTTACGTTAGTTTACGTTTAGTTTACTTTAGTTTAGTTTGTTTAGTTTAGTTTAGGTTTACGTTAGGTTTAGGTTTACGGTTTACGG
>NW_006494916.1:7304461-7319377 GCF_000471905.2 Amborella trichopoda | reverse complement strand
TTAGGTTTACGTTTGTACGTTCGTTACGTTACGTTACGTTACGTTAGTTAGTTAGTTAGTTAGTTACGTACGTTACTCTTACGTACTATATAGTAGTGTGTGTGTGTGTGTGTGTGTGTGTGTGTGTGTGTGTGTGTGTGTGTGAGAGAGAGAGAGAGAGAGAGAGAGAGAGAGAGTCCAGGATTTTCTCTTTGATGTTTTTCATTTGTTAACTTTATGTGCTTTGGGTGTTAGGTCACTAGGTTTGTGGTAACTGTGGTTTGTAATTTTTGGGAAACTGCCTTTTGTTGCCATTTGGCTTTGGATAGTTCGAGTTCGTCTTTGGTATATACACTAATTCGTGAGGATCTTTTCTTTCAGTCATACGTACCTTTGGTTTTTATCTTTGTTTTTTGGGTTTCCTGCCAAAGATGCATAGATTTTTAAAATAAGAGCGTTCTTTCTCCCCTCTCCAGTATTGCTGTTGATGGGTGCCCACACTTGTTATTGAAATTTTGATCTTATGAACATTTGTTTCATGAATATTTGTTTTATCTTTATTTATCATCAGAATACTATCGTTAATCTTTGATTCGCGAAATTAAAAAAATTCATGAAATTAAAAAAATAATAGCATTCTTTTCTCCCCTCTCCAGTATTGCTGTTGATGGGTGCCCGCTCTTGTTATTGAAATTTTGATATCATGAACATTTGTTTCATGAATAATTGGTTTATCTTTATTTATCATCAGAATCCTATGGTTAATCTTTGATTCGTGAAATTAAAAAAATTCATGAAAATTTCAGTCCACCAAAATTTATTTTCAACTTCATTTATCATTGGAATCCTATTTGTAGGTTTTGGGAGTCAGTCAACATCCTAGAGGACAGTTGGAGTGGTCAAATATGACTATGAACGAGCGGAAGGTGATCGACTTAGATCAAGGATGGGCATTTATGCAGCAAGGAATTACAAAGTTGAAAAACATTCTCGAGGGGGTGCCACAGCAGCAATTCAGTTCTGAGGAGTATATGATGCTATACACGTATCCTTACCTCTTATTTTTTAAAACTTGTACTATGCTCTCTGTGTGTGTGTTTCTTTTTAATTTTTTCTTATTGTTCCCTCTTGTTTTTCATAATTTCTATCATGCTCTATGTGTTTTTTTTCCTCGACGGATTTTCTGGGAAAAAAATATCAATATTGGTTGTTAATCTATTGTTAAGTGAGAAATGGATATTTCCATTGTTTCCTTTTACTTTAAGAACAGGACTATCTATAATATGTGCACACAGAAGCCTCCACATGACTATTCCCAACAACTTTATGACAGATACAAGGAGGCTTTTGATGAATACATTAATTCAACGGTAAGGATATCATTTTGACGTTCTCTGAACTGTTGGACTTGATTTAGACATCCTTTTTGCTGAATATTATGGTATAAACGATGCATTATGCTCTGCTTATGTTTCTAGTGTTTTCGTCAGTTATCAGCTGAATCTATATAAGCATGCAGGTATATTGTACATGTGTTTGCATTGTTTTTTGTTTCATCATTTGTATTTTGCATGCATGCATTGCACACTTGTACATTGCTCTGCAAGTGTGGTATACACTTCTTTGTACATGCATATACAATGCTATACATTTGTATGTTTGCTTTCACACATGGTTGGGTGTGTGCGGTATTCACAACTCTCTTTCCTGCATGCTTGGTTCCATCTTTTCAAGGAAAATATTGGCAACCCTCATATGTTTAACTTCTTGTTTTTTTGTTTTACATTTGGGGCTTCCTTGATGCTGTAAATCCTTTCTTGTGTGATATGTAAATGGAAATTGTTACTTAAACAAATGATGTACTTTTTGAATGCCTTGAATTTTGAGTGTTACTTCATACTATTTCTTTTAATATACACTTCTTATAATCTTTAGTATGTAATAAGTATCAGTTGTTGTATACTTTGATGAGTTAGTTTTTCTTTTTAACTTTTTGATGTATAAGTTTTTATTTTTAACTTTTTGATGGATGCCTTCCTTTTTTGTTGGACTTTGTGATACTCATGATGTAGAATTGAATGGTTCGAACTTTGATTTACAAGGAGTTGTTACTGTTTTAATATTCAACATGTCTTGTCAATGGCTTAGCATGGGATGTGTGCATACTTGAAGCAAAGAGCATGAGAGGGTGAGTGTTCAGTAAGACATAATTGGTGATGTAAATTGGAGATTTGGGGAGGATCTGGGGAATGTTTGGAGAAACATCATCACAAGCAAGAAGGATCTAGTGAAGGGTATTAAAGGTGGTTTAGAGCTTCTTAAGGTATTTTCGTGGGTAATAAATGCTGTAGATATGATGCTGTGGGAGTTTCAGAGGAATATTAATTTTAAGGCTATGGAAGGGAATAGGTTAATGTTTGGGGTGATCCTTGGACTATGGAGTAGGGTTGAGTGTTGGCTTAGTTTTTGGGGGCTCATTAAGCAAAACTGGAATGTCGAAGATCAAGGCAAGCCTTGTTTCGGCGGTCATTAAGCTGGCTGCTGGCCTGGAATGGGGTCCTTAGAGTGGCTTTGGGACTTCCTTATATACTTGTACTGCATCACTTTCCTTTAGCACTTCTTAAATGTCTAGTATAAAGTGATAATTCTAGAGAAGTGCATGTCAAGGTAAGGTATATAATGAGTAAAGTAATTACGTTATCATTGCATCATTCATTTTCGCAATTACGGGTCATGAATATCTAACTCCAACATTTATAAGGAACATGAGCATCACATTAATAGGATTTTCTGAAAGCATATTTCTGCATGTAGGTGATGCCTGCTTTAAGGGAGAAGCATGATGAATTTATGTTGAGAGAACTTGTAAAGAGGTGGTCTAATCACAAAGTCATGGTCAGATGGCTTTCGCGTTTCTTTCACTATCTTGATCGTTACTTCATTGCACGGAGATCGCTTTTGGGTTTGAATGATGTTGGCCTCCAATGCTTTCGTGATTCGGTAAGCCAATCTGTGATTATAATATGTATTGATATGACTAACACTCTTTCTCTGGTCTTGAAACTTTAGCAACTGTTCCCTTCTCTGGGAATTGAAATTTACTAATGCTTATGACAGTCATGTATTGGCTTTACCATTTTTTTGTCTTTCATTAAATTCATAATGTTTGTTCTTATCATTTCAGGTCTATAAGGAAATGCGTGTTAAAGTCAGAGATGCTGTGATTGCCTTAGTGAGTTTACATCCATCAATGAACTTTGAAGCCCATTTTCTTTATATTCAAGATGAGACATTTAACAGAGAGACTGTGTTTGTAGATTGATCAAGAACGTGAAGGAGAGCAGATTGATCGAGCTTTGTTAAAGAATGTTCTGGATATCTTCGTGGAGATTGGAATGGGACATATGGATTGCTATGTCGAAGACTTTGAGACTGAGATGCTCGCTGACACTGCCTCATACTATTCGCGGAAGGCTACATCCTGGATTATGGAGGATTCCTGCCCCGATTATATGCTAAAGGTCATCCATGAGTTTAATTTTGGGCACTTGAAGAACGAAAAGAGAATCTAAGTTGAATTATTGGGAAAAGTATATTATAGTTCAGGACTACATAAAACCGTGATCCATTGGAGTCATCTGAGAAATGATGGATGGTGATGGAGAGAGTGCGGGACCACCATTGGGGCTTGTCCTGTTTTGGTGGGTTCTGACTGAACCAATGATCCTATCATTGGACGGTGAAGCCTGTAATGGACATTGACATTCTGTAGTCCATTGGACTGTAGTATACTTTGCTTTGGTAGGATTTACAAATTGATTATGGTGTTGAATTGCAGGCTGAGGAATGTTTGAAACGAGAGAAAGATCGGGTCACTCATTATTTGCATTCTAGTAGTGAGCAGAAGTTATTGGAGGTTTGTTTCATTAGACTCTGGTTCACCTCCAGATAAATTGTGACTCAAATTTTATTGAGACATGCTGGCAAAAGATTGTCAGCTAGCCAATTTTTAAATGAGGAGGTGGAAATGCAATGCAAGTCCTTTTATCTTCTTATTGATGTGAGAGACTGGAATATGAGAGACTGAATTGGTTTATTATGTGGCAGAAAGTACAACATGAACTACTGTTTGTATATGCAAGTCAACTTCTGGAAAAGGAGCACTCTGGTTGTCATGCATTGCTTCGAGATGACAAGGTGGGCTTTATGTTATAGACTCATGATGCACTGTGCTGTTATGATGGGTTATATCGGTCTGTTATGATGGGTTATATCTGTTTTGAGCTTAAGCAACCGTTAAGAGGCTCAGTTGGTTATTGTTTCTATCTTCTCTTAGGTGGATGATCTTTCAAGGATGTACAGGCTCTTCTGTAGAATACCCAAAGGGTTGGACCCAGTTTCACAGATATTTAAGCAGGTCAGTGTTATTCTACAATCACTTCGATTTGTTTTTGGGTTACAAGATTGTAATGAATTTTTTTGCTTTTTCTAAAGGAAAGAAAGTTTGAGGCCTTTTTTTTTTTTTAAGTGTGGTTTACATGGGTGTTTTGGCGCAGCATGTAACTGCTGAAGGGACTGCCCTGGTCAAACAAGCCGAAGATGCGGCAAGCAACAAGAAGGTGTGTTTGCTTTTCTAAAGAGCTATTCCTACATTACGTTCATGAAATTTTTCTAGATGCTGGGCTCAGAATTTTGTTTATTATGACTTCTAAAGTCTCAATAGATATGTCCCCATCTGGTTTTCACCTATCAAGGATGGTTCCAATTTCCAAATATCTATGGTTTTTGAGTTTTGCCCTGTTTGTCTTATTAAATAAATTCTAAAGATAACGCTTCTCACGACTTTGCAATATCAAAGCACTGGGCTTGCAGCGATGTACTGTTCTGCAAGTGATGTTTGTTGCTATTGTTTGATTGTTTTCTTTACATTATGTAAGCTAGTAGTGTTCTATGTATTGTGGATGGGATGCGAGTTTGGTTTCTGATTCATTATTCGTTTCTTTTGGAGGCTTTGTGGTCTAGTTATATCTCATCTTTGATTTATGAAATAATTTTGGAGAAGTTAATTCTTTTGTGTGTATAAGTGTCATCCTTGTAGTATAAGGGATTAACAGTCATTTTATTTTCTTTTTTCAGGCAGAGAAAAAAGATGTGGTCGGTTTGCAAGAACAGGTTGGTTTCTTTGGTACTTACTAGTGGTTCTTAAATTTTTAACTGACCAAACGTAATGCGTAATACTGTTTGTTTTGCAATTTCAGGTTTTTGTTAGAAAAGTTATTGAGCTACATGACAAATACTTGGCCTATGTCGACAAGTGTTTCATGAACCACTCGTTATTTCATAAGGTCTGCTACTTGACCATTTTATTGGGGAATATTATTTTATTTATAGGAAACGTGTTTGATGCGTCAGGGGGCGCGTGTCGCCTAAGCATCAAACGTCCATCTCTAAAATTGATTCACATAGTAGGGGGACTCAGAATAACTTGAAACCAATTGTCCAATTTTTTTTAATGCCACTTCAAAATTTTGAACTTAAGATATGTTTTTTCATATTTATTATCCCCATGATAGAGAACACGGGTCCCTAAATATTTGGGTTCAAAATCCATGTCTAGATGGATTATGGATGAAGGACACACCAATAGATGAGTCGCATCGAATCCAAGCCCTCATTTAGATTTTTTTTTTTTACCATATTTCGTTATGCATTATTATTTTTGTGATTTCTACAGGCCTTGAAAGAAGCTTTTGAAGTCTTTTGCAACAAGGGTGTTGCTGGTAGCTCCAGTGCGGAACTGTTGGCTACGTTTTGTGACAATATTCTTAAGAAGGGTGGGAGTGAGAAACTGAGTGATGAAGCTATTGAGGAGACTCTTGAGAAGGTTTCATCCTTTTCCAATTTCTATTTTTGAATTCTAATCTTTCAAGGCACCTCATGTAATTGCAATTGCAGGTTGTAAAGCTGCTCGCATATATAAGTGATAAGGATCTTTTTGCTGAGTTCTACAGGTATATCTAGCTTCTTTTTACTTGACCTCCGTCTCGAACTATGCAGTTGATACCATGTTATGAAAGCTAGATTGTTTGACTAGGAAGGATAGGGTTGGTTGCTATGCTGGTCCTGTTGAATTAAAATGCCATTCCTGTTGAATTAAAACCAGAATCAATAGAAAAAAATGATAATGTATTTATTAGATGGGAACCAAACAGCATGGAACATGATCTAATCGGTTGGTAGATCAGGTTGAGCAGTTTGAACTGAGTTAGCTTATGCTATCAGTTGATCTGTAGTGTTGTTTGCTGTAGTCCATTGTTTTATGGTGTGGTTTCTGCAGAAAATATTTTGTTACATTCTTTACATGGTTTCTCTTGTTTGGCATGTGCAGGAAAAAGTTAGCTCGTAGACTTCTGTTCGATAAAAGTGCCAACGATGATCACGAGCGAAGTATACTAACCAAGTTGAAACAGCAATGCGGTGGGCAGTTCACATCAAAGATGGAGGGAATGGTCTGGTCCATATTGTCTCCTTGGTTGCATCTCTCTCTCTCTCTCTTATATTTGTACAAGGGTGTGAATTGATGTTATTATTGCTAACAATCAGGTCACAGATTTGACATTAGCTCGAGAGCATCAGACCAACTTTGAGGACTACATCAACAACAATGCTAATGCAAATCCAGGAATCGACTTGACGGTCACAGTGCTGACTACTGGCTTCTGGCCAAGCTACAAGTCCTTTGATCTCAACCTTCCAGCTGAGATGGTAAGGGATGAGCCCAACATCCACTATATGATTCTATAAAATCAACGTTTTGTTAATTTCATTTGGGCCAAAATTTGTTCCAAATTTGACTTGCGCCAACCAAATTTTAGAAATTGTGACAGCAATCGTAAAAGTAATCTTGGAAGTTGCAGTGTGCCTTAATGATGGGTGTTGCCTCCTTTTTTTTTTAATTTCCTGGGGACAACCATTTTGTTGCCTCACATTTGTTTTTTGAAGAATGGAGTTAAACTGCTTCACTTTGTTCTGGATGTGAATTATTAGCTTCAGACCCAGCTAAACTCCGAATGTTGAATCCTAGTGATCCTCTGATTTTGATGCATAACTTCTTTGTTGTGACGTACAGGTTAAATGCGTCGAGGTTTTTAAGGAGTTCTACCAAACAAAAACCAAGCATAGAAAGCTCACCTGGATATACTCTCTTGGTACATGTAATATCAATGGGAAGTTTGACCCAAAAACAATGGAACTTATAGTGACAACTTACCAGGTAACTATTTTAATATATTGTTCAATAGGATGATTGGATAAATGGATATTCTTTTTGCCTGGAAATTGTTAACTTGGGGTTTTTGTTCCTTTCGCAGGCATCTGCCTTGTTGCTATTCAATGCTTCTGATCGACTTAGTTATTCAGAAATTATGTCTCAGTTGAACTTGACTGATGATGATGTTGTCAGATTGCTTCATTCTCTCTCATGTGCGAAATACCAGATCCTTAATAAAGAACCCACCACAAAAACCATCTCTCCAAGTGACTACTTTGAGTTCAATTCAAAGTTCACTGACAGATTGAGGAGAATCAAGGTTTGTCTCTCTGTGAATCTGGGCATGCTTTTTATTTATTTGTGTACTTATTTATTGTGATAAGGGAAGAAAGGGATAAGGTTTATTTATGCACATACCCACTGAAGCACATGCAGGCATACATAATCTCTCTCTCTCTCTCCCTCTCTCTCACACACACACTCTCACACACACATTGTGGCTTTGTGATCTGTGGTCTTTTTACACGATGTTGATCCTTTTACATGGTGTCTGTATCTTTTTGTTGTGGTGTTTCTCACTGGACACTGAGACTCGTGTGTTGATAACACAGATTCCACTTCCTCCGGTGGATGAAAAGAAGAAGGTAATTGAAGATGTTGACAAAGACAGGCGTTATGCAATTGATGCCTCGATTGTGCGGATTATGAAAAGCCGCAAAGTGTTGAGTTACCAACAACTGGTGATGGAGTGTGTGGAGCAGCTTGGACGTATGTTCAAGGTATAACCTGATTTTGCTACTTGAAAAGGTTTTTCTTTTCATTTGCCAATTTCAATTGCAATTTTCTTGTGGTTGAGTCTATTTTGAAATTTGGATTGATTTGTGACTCTAGCCTTATTGTGCTTCATGAAAATTTCTCTCTTTTCCATTTGCTAAATTTCACTTGTAATTTTCTCGATGCTGTCATTCAGTATTCTGAAAATTGGAGTTCTTTTGGACTCTAGTGTGCATCGTGGAAAATTCTCCCTTCTTTCGTTTGCTAATTTGATTGGCAACTTTTTCATTACCATAAAATTGGTATTCTTGGCCATTCTATAGCTTAATTGTGTTCCTTGGATTGCTAATTTCACTTGCTATTTTTTCTTTGCTATCATTCTGAATTCTCAATCGTGCAATCCTTTGTGACCCTGCAGCCCGATTTTAAGGCTATTAAGAAAAGGATCGAGGACCTCATCACAAGGGAGTATCTGGAAAGAGATAAAGATAATCCTAATACTTTCAGGTACTTGGCCTAATTTGTAATCTTTTTAGGCCGCAAGGAGGCAGCGAAGAGAGAGAGACAAATCTTGCTGATAACTTTTGGTTTAAAGAGAAGAAAAGCAAAGCACGTGCTTATGCCGCCCCGCCATGATCCTGTATATGTTGCAGAAACAAATATCATAATTTTTTTCTCTTTTTTTTTTTTTCTTCCATTTTTTTACTTTTATCAACCTCTTTTAGAGATTTCCCTCCTCCGATATGTAAAATTGTGAAAGGTTTGGGCATAGATTTTGGGTTCTCTTTTTCTTTATCCTACTACTGATTTGTGTCTTTTCGTTACACTGAATGTTTTGGTATCATTTTGTTTACATAAGTAATGTTCATTGGAATTGCATGTTTTTTTTTCCTATTTTTAGTCGAATGAAATCATTAATCTTCTTTTGTACTGTGTGAGAGTTGAGTTTGCTGGCCTATTCTGGAGAGCCTTCTTTCTAGAGAGAGATTATTCATTGGTGTTTTTTGCTAGACAGGGATAACCATTGGTTTGGTTGGTGGATTATATTAATGAATGCAATTAAGAGGGTTAATCCATTGCGCTCAAGATATTTCGCGATTTAGTGTGGACATGCTCAGGAGAGGAGGGCCTTCAGACCTTTCATCTAATGGCAAGTGAGACTTTATGAGCCTAGTTCTTGACCCTTTCAGTGGCCGGGTCATGCAGCACTGAGTATGACACGTGAAACCCTTTTGTGGCGGAACATAGACAAGGTATTGTGCTTCTTTGGATAGATGTGCTTTCTCATTTGCCACTTCTTTAGATCAACAAACAATCCTTCAGCCTTCTCTGATCTTAAGCGAGAGGAGAGGTTAATGAAATGTGGTACATCAATGTGCATGCAGTGGCTAACGACTCGTGGGAGGTCTTGGGCAAGTAGTGAAGAAGGATGACTTGGTGGGACTTGGAGTTTTGAGACTAATTGGCTTAGTCATGGGTGGTCAGACGGGCCTGACTTGGATGTGGACCATGTGCAAGAGGCTATTAGCCATATGTCTTGTTGGGCATGTGTTGGCTGTAAAAGTCAAGAGTGAGAATTAGAATATGAAATGTATAATTGACCCAGTACTGGTTTATACTATATGGGCATATGCCATGTGAAGGTCAAGAGTGAGAATTAGAATATGAAATGTATAACTGCCCCAGCATGGGTTTGTACTATGGCCATAGGATGTGTGAGAGGGAAGTGTATGTCATAGCTCTCGAGGGCATTAACGACCCACTTAATGATAATGCATGCTTGATTGATATGCATGGCTTGTAATGACCAGTGAAGTGGGCTGACGATCATGTCAACTTTAATGAGCCTCGTGTGCAGGCAATGAAGTGTAGGGCGTGAGCTGGTATACCTCCCACACCAGGTGGTAGTGCAAGCCTTAATGCTACAATAGTGACCGCGAGTGTTAATGCATACTTGGGGCTATGTGAACCCCTTTCCTAGACCCTAGAGGGACAGGGTTGATTATATATGTGGAAGTGTAAAAGTGGATAAGAGTAGGCTATATATGACGGTGTAAAAATGGATAAGAGTGGGCTAAGACCCTTCTCTATAACTTTTGCACGTCTTGTGTGACTGTTTGCTCCTTTCCTTGGGTGGGGGCTTGTCGAAAGCTGGCATGGCCTAGTCTGAATTTGCATTAGACTTGGTGTTGCATGGTTTTGACTAAGTGAAAAAAGCCCCATTGTAGTTGGTTCTGGAGTGTGGTGATCATGGCTGGTGGTGTCTTTGCCAAAATTGGAGAGCGATCAACCACCTTGAGGAGCAGCTAGAGCAAATACTGATTAATGACCCAAGGCGCTCAAGAAGATGAGTTGGGGCAGAGCTTCACCACCTTGGGGGCTTGGATAAGTATCTTTTAAGCTAATTGTGGAGGATCAATGTGGCGCCTATGACATTTGTACGGGAGAGCTAAATGGAATACCTTAGAACTTGGCAGACTCCTCTAAGGTGAGTCTTGTGACAATGCAAGAACATGTAACAGTTGTCAAGAAGGCCTTGTGCAGCAGCACTACAAGCAGGTTCGATTTAAGGAGTGTTAGGGTGCCTGTGCCCTGTTTTTGTCAGCAATGCCAGCTAGTTGGCTTGTGAGGCTTAGCATAGGCTGCAACAAATAGGCTAAATAAGGGAACACATGATGAGGTTTGCATCTCTCATACTGGAAATTCGAACTATGATCATTGAGGATTGGTTGTTCAACATCTTGTCCAGATTCCAAGATTGGCTACATGTCTAGTTGAGGAGGCAAGGTGTACGAGCCCATTGTTAGGAAGAGGCATGAGTCAGCTGGCAAGGATGGGCTTTCAAGGTCCAACAATGAGAGAGTGGTGCACTGCCTAGACATAAGAAGGTGACCAAAGAGAGAGGCACCTCAGAAGGCTTATAAAGATCTTATGCAAGGGTTACTTAGGAGAGTGACTTCTTAGAATAGCCGCTCCTCAATGCAATTTAACTAAGGAGGAGGGCCTTTCTCATGCTTACTCTAACAAACTTGTTGAACAGGGAGCCACTGGTGTTTGTATGCTGGAAGGTCATTTGTGGAAAAGAAATCACATATGATTAAATAAGCAAACCAGGAAATCAGTCTCAATTGAGAAAGAGAGCAATTTCCTAACCAGAATGCTGATTTCCTAATGACAGCCAACTGTAGTTAGACATTTTTAATGGAGAGCATCCTTTGCAAATTTACCTCGGGAGAGGTATATCTTTCAGATTTCTTATCTTCTATTTCTTGTTTTTTTTTTGGGTAGTTGAGTTGTAGGAATTGAACTTGAATGTAGCGTGGCTAATATCAACTGCTAATCAATTATACCCAGGCCCAATATCTACTTATTACTTTTAAACATTATTACTCTTGTTTTGACCTTAAATATTTGCAGTTTTCATTTTACCAAAGGTAAATAGTCTCTTGTATACAATCCCTTCAACAAAATAGGAAAAGTATACGATACTACTTGTTTATCTTCAAACAGTATCCTACTCATCAATTAACATTTGACAAGACTGATCAGCTAATGAGATATTTGAAGCCTTAGATTTTTTTTTTCTTCGTATTAAAAAAAAAAAAAAAATCCTCAAATTTCTACTTTTAGGCTTGTAGGCCTTGCTTTAGATTATTTGTTTTACCGAACTGCCAGTGCATTGGCAAAACTTATTCCAAACATCAACTTTGGGCCTTTATGTACGTGATAAGGTTCATTGCGGACATGTTGTTTATTGTATTATTATCTACTTGGTGTAAAATCCACTTACCTGATAGTAGGGTATGCGATGCGCATCCGAGACGCTCCCAATAAATCGGCTTTAGACTTTGAAAGTACTAAGTTTATATTTGGAATAACTTTGAATTTTCAAAGCCTAAATTAAGTTTGTGAGAAAAAAAAAATTAGACTCCCAATTTTCTAGGTAGGGGCAATTTGGAAAAAAAGAAGAAGAAAAAGGATATAAAACTTAAATTTCAAATTTTAATAGTATTTATTAAGTAACAGAAATTAGAGATAACTGAAGATATACTCTAGCATAATTTCCTCTCTTTTAGGCCCTCTTTTAGGCCAATTCGGAAATGACATGCAGCATCATTGAAGGTTGCTAATCTGGCTCTTTCGTGTAATGGTGCGAAGAGCTGGACCTTGGTGAGCTTTTGTTTGATCAATGTGAGCCCCTTTTGCCTTCTTTACTTGAATGCTGCCAGCTTTTTAGATAAAAGATTATTGAGACCTCTTTTTCATGATAGAAAATGAGTCTCGCAGTGGCTTACTCAACCATCCAAACCGAAATTGTTGCTGTAGAACAGGAACTACTAAATCTGGATTGTGTTCAATGTGCTAGTGATTAGGGCATATCGAATTAGGTTAGTCACCTAATTCCCTCCAAATTTTTTTTTTTTAGTGATTTCCCTTTTCAAGTTATTTGAACTTGGAGAGTTGGCCATCTAGAACAGAACTATAGATGAGGATAAGTTCATTGGAGGGCCGATCTTGGATCCAATTCCAAGTTTTAAAAGCTGGGATTGTCTACAAAGAGACCATTTATCTTTATTACAAGAAGGTCACAACCGTTCTCACTACTTAGATGTCAAATTGGATGGTTTTGAGTGAGTCATGAAGTTCGAGAATTTGTTTTTAGAACTTTGTGTGTATTCAATGACACTCTTGCAACCACCCATTTTGAAATTTAAGGGACATGAGTGACTGTGACCTTCTATAAAAATAAATTATCTTTTTGTAGACAATCCTTTAAAAGACCGGTCTAAACTAACCCCTAATTGCTTGAGAAAAAGAGAGATTATCAATAAGGTACGATTCGTAGCAGATCTTATAAATTGACGGTCCACTTAATCAAAAGATGTTTGTATCTTCTTAAACTCTCTCTTAGATATAATTTTCTGAAAGGGAAAATCTCCGATCACCAAAATATTATTTTTAGCACTTCTCGTGCTCTCCCTATTATTATCTAACTCAATTTTTTTATTTTATTTTAAAAGAAATCCTCTTTGCCGGAAAAGCTTAATTTTACCCTAGTAAAGAAGAAAAATTTATAAAAAGGATCAACTTTATACTCTAAAATTGAGACGCATATCAAAATCCACAAAAAAAAGGTTGTTCAAGCATTGGAAAACCTTTCAATTGATCATCTCTACTCGAGATGATGGCTATGAGAAAAAAAAAGACTTTAGATCCTAAAACTAGTACATTTTGTAACACATAATTTAGATGTCCATTTTCAAAATTTTCAATTATTCATAAACCTGTTAAATCTGCATGATTTTTTAAACTGGAAATTACAAAAGTAAAAATTAAATTTTAAGCTATCATAAGGGTTTCTAACACTGAAGCTTCATCTTATAGCACGATTAAGAGGTGTGCTTAAATTTGACACTTTATATAAACCACATCCCTCAAAAACAAATACATATCCATCGAAACTATTTCTCAACCAATAGTGGTTCTTTTTAGAAGAAAGATATCCATTGCAAGCAAAGTTTAAAGATGGTAGGTTGAAAATGAGTAGTTTAGTGTACATAGTGATCTATTGCAACGGTTGTATCATAGTATAATGCAATCACATTTCCAGAAAATCATGTTTGTGGTTTTTTTACGACCCAAATTTTTGCATACACACTCTCTTCATCTCAATAATCAACCTCCTAAAAAATGAGTCACCTCCAACAACGAATCTAGACCATTCATTTGGTGAATTTCAAGATCTTAGCCTTTACAAACTCAACATCATTTTTTTTCTTTTTTAACATTGTTCATCTAATGATAATAAAGTCATCTAAGAATATCGGAAAGAAAAAATCCTTCTAAGATCTAGATCTAAGCTTCTTATCAAAATGGATGGCCCACATTAATTGGGCTAAAAAATTCTTTTTAGGTTGTGTTTTCAATTTTTCCTTTTCTGTGATTGTTCATTAGAATGAAAAAAGTGTATATTTTAAATTTTGAATCAAATAAATGGCTATAACATTGTTTTTTAAGGTTGTTACATTATACTTATGATACATCCGTTGCATGAAATCATTGCACACACACACACACACACACATACATATATATATATATATATATAAAGATGAGATTAGTCTACAGGCTCATATGAACATACAACCCAACGTCCTAGATTGAATCTGGGCCGACCTGATGATCACATATCTCTAGTAATATTTGATTTTTAGTTTTTTTTTTTCTACAAATCCAAATTATTTGAAATTTTAGGCGTGTGTTCATAAAAAATGGGCGAGTCTTTGAAAAATATCAAGAAAATATTTTACATGAAATAAATTGACCAAAATACCCCCTAAAAGTTTCTAGGGGTATTTTGGTTTTTTTTTTTTGCGAATAATTTTTTTATATTTTTATTAGGTACGCTTTGATGAAAAGAATATGAACCTAAAATTTCAAGTGATTTGGATTTGTAGAAAAGAAAAAAAAAAGAAGTAAGTACTACCGAATATCCGTGATCGTCAGATCGGCCTAGATTCAATCTGAACCGTTGGGTTCATATGTTCATATGAGTTAGTGGGCTAATCCTATATTTTCCCATATATATAGGAAAAAGATAAGGTGTGCAGCCTAGCTTAAATAAGCTAAATATGCCAACGGCCCAGATTGAATCTGGGTTGATCTTACAATCATAGATATCCGGTAATGTTTGAATTTTATTTATTTTTCTAAAAATCCAAATCACCTGAAATTTTAGGCGTATTTTCATAAAAAATAGGTGAATATTTGAAAAATATTAAAAAATATATTTTATATGAATAAAATTGATCAAAATACGCCTATAATGTTTCAAGTGTATTTTGGTCAATTATGTTTTTGCGGATAACTTTTTTTTGTGTGCCTTGATGAGA
>NW_006494916.1:7273446-7295967 GCF_000471905.2 Amborella trichopoda | reverse complement strand
GAGAGAGAGAGAGGGTAAAGGAGAAAAAGGGGAAGGGATTGCCCTTTTTTGTCCAGGCCCCAACTTTCTATATGCTCATATTAATTTTTTTATTCATTTTTGTAAGAAAATCAGATAGGGAAATTAATTTTTTTAGCTTATAAGGAGAAAAAACAATTTCTCTGTTTTGGGCACAAAATAGAGAAAAGAATTTTTGTCACAAAAATGTTTGCATGCTAGATTTTGGATCCAAACAGCAGAAATGAGCAATCTCCATAGAAAACTATTTATGGGAGTAATCATCCATAGATCCACATGGCCCCTTAATATGCTACTTTGCTTCTGCTCTAATTCCGCAAGTACATTCCATTTCCTTTTTAAAAGATGTGTCACATGGTTTAAAAGAATTTTGGTTGAAGCTTATTACATTAGATATGGTTTTCTTCTTATTCTTCTTCTTTTTTTAGGGAAAAATGGTTTCTCTAATTTGAAACCTTTTTTCTTTTTCTTTTTTTTTTTTCTTTTTTTGTAAGAGCAAAGATTGAATAGATTTGATAGAAAATGTCCATGCTTTAGAAACTCTACCAAAGCAAGTGGCATATGCTTCCAGTGCTTTTATTTTCTTTAATGGCCTGACTTCTTTCTTGTAGGTACAAAAAATGGCTGATGAAACAGGATTGGACTTCACTGATCAGATTAGTTCTTTGGAGAGCAAATATCAACAGGTAATTTTATATACTTAATGCACTTCCTTTATCTAGCAGAGAAAATGGATCTTCATTGTATTTATCTTTTCTCATATGAGCCACACTATTTAGCATATTTCATCTCCTCAATGAATCTTTAATGAGCATTTGTTTCTTAGGATGTTCTTTGGTTTTTCTCTCTTATCATGTTTTTCTCTTTGTAGAATTGCATCTTTTGGTTGCACTGCTTTTTAAATTGTTTAATTTATTTCAGTTTTGTAAATATTAAGCTAGTTTCTTAGTTTATTTTGGTAAAATCTTAAAAGTTTCTTGTGCTTGGTGCTGCATTTTATCATGGAAAAAAATGATAGAGAATATTGCACGTGCAATTTTACAAAGTTACTTTTTAACTCCTAGTTAGAATTCAAACTTCACCCTGTTTTAGATTAATAACTAGGTGGTTGTTTATGTGCTTATTATGTATTAACAGACCATAACTTTGGATCATTTATAAATTTAACTTTATAAGGCAGAGAATTCTACTTTTTTCAATGATTTTTCTATGCCGTAGTGCTTCATGCTTCTTTCTTGAGCCTCTAGGTAATATTCGTTTGCATTTGTTTGGATTTGTGATTCAATGGTTAAATGTCCAAAGCACCGCCTACTTTTTGTGGCCTTGACTTTTGTTTTCTGACATTCTTCTTATATTTATCTTGTCATATTATGGATGTATCGTAAGATATGTTTTCCTATCATCTCTGACAGTTGTACTCCTATCATCCTACTTGGCCTGATTTTGTATTTGTGGGTACCTTCCCACAATAGTTTTTATTGGCCGTTGTCCTGCACCTCAATAGTTCAGGGATGAAGCTTGAAGTCAAGGCCTCTGATTTGCTTTCTTTCCTTCTCTTATGAAAGAAGAACATGGAAATGAGCTGATGAAGAGTATGGCTGATGAAGAGTATGCTTTACTAGTTATAGCTGGGCACATGGCAATCCCTAGTCACAAAAACAGTTATCATTTGGCATTGCGAAATCTGTCTAGCAACTACAATGCTACCACTTTGGGAAATGTAGTTATATGTCTAAACGACACAGTAAATCACATAAAACCAAAACTAGGGCACATTCTGGGTTTTTCATTTATAAAACTCACCACTGTATGGATTGAGTTTACTTGCCACATTTTTTCAACTTGGAAACATGTTTTTATTTATTAGTCTATACATAGGGACTATGGTGGCCATCTTTGCGATCTGATGGTATCGAAATCAAAGAAATATTCTATTTAGCAAATATGAGGAGAAAATGATATCAACGAGACCTGTCCTTTTGTAAAGCAGAGGAAAAAACTACATTAAGCAGGTACAAAACAACTGATTCGCCTTATTTTCGGTATCCCTTTGGGGGAAATACTATATCACCATGTAGTAGTGTGACAAAACAATATAAGGACTTATGTGGCCCAGAAGCTTAAAGTTTATCTCTTATCTCTTATCTAGATAAGAGAGACGAGCTTATCTCTTATCTAGATAAGAGAGACAAGCTTAAAGTTTACAAGAGAAACCGCAGACGGACAAAATTATTATAGAATCTATCCTTTTATGTGTTTTATTTATTTCTCGAGTCCTTTTATTCACTTAGGGCCATAAGTAGTAATTTCTATAGTCTTTTACGACTTTTTATTCACTTAAATATTTTTTATAATAAATGACCATGATTAGATCTGATGGATGGTCATGATTAGATCTGATGGATGGTCATGATTAAGTCTTATCTAGGGTATTCTTACATAATGGATGTACTCAAGCATAATGAAGCATCTTAGTTATGGACGTTATTAAAAAATGTAGATCAGCAAGTGCTCCTTCTTTTATTTCTGGGTTTTTTAATATTTCTCGCCCTATATTCTTTTTTGCTAAATCCTAGCTTCAAGATACTAGGTTTGTGCCAATAACCGTTACAGCAACCCATGTCATAGATCAGCCATTGCTTCGAAGCCTTGTGAAATGTGTCAATTCCTTATATGTTTAGCAATTTGAAGACTTCGAACTCATCCAGGATGATGATTCATGAAATTGTACAAATGCTGTTCACTAGCTCTTCTCAGACTTGGTCCTCATCCTTTGCAAATCCTTTGGTTTCAATACTTCCACAATCTCCATCTAGTAATAATAGAATATAGCTTTGATGATGCAGACCCTTAGGAAATGGATAGGGAGAATGACAAGTCAAAACAGCAAAGGAAATCCTTTACTTGAAAGGGCAGCTTGCTAATAGAGTCTAGCAGATAATGAACTAATATGTACTTCCTTCTGCTTTCACACAATGTTCAAAAAGGCAAAGGCGGGCCTCCTAGGCCGGTGCCTAGATACCTAAGCGGCCCTAAGTGCAGGGGTTGGGTTGGGGGGCATATGTTGTTTTGTGTGTTTGTTTTGTGAATGTGTGTGTGCATGTGTGTAACGTGTGTGCGTGCACGTATGTGTGTGTGTGTGCGTGTGAGTCCTCGCTTGAAATTCTTAAAGATCATCCTCTTTTTTTGCTTTTGAATCTATATTTGTGAGAGAGAGGTCTCAAAGACTCAAACTTCGGGAGAATGTTCTTTTTCTTCTTCTAATATGGACAGAGAGGGACCTCGCATCAAATACTTGGAGGTCAGCTTCTTCCTTTTCTTCTTCTTACATGTAAAGAGGGAGCATATGGGTCCATATGTATCTTTGTTTGGCCATGTGTGTGTGAGATAGAGAGGCCGTGCACCGGACACTTGGAGGCTATCTTCTTATTCTTCTTCTCATATGTAGAGGGAGCATATGGGCCCCACAGAGAGAGAGGGAGAGAGAGAGAGAAGCATTACACAGGCCTGATATTTGATATATTTTTTTAAAGGGGTCCCACCTAGTGCCACCCCTTTCTTTGCAAAAAGTTTGTGCTCTTCATCTATGGATGGATTCAATCTCTAGTTCTTTCATTACTTAATCTTGGATGATAGCATCTTTTTGCCATTTTAGGTTGATGCTTTATTATGTATGACTAATGCCTTTCTGTACTATCTGTCATCTGTGGAACCAGTTGGTACTTTTTATAACCGACTGGATATTGTCACTAAAGTATACAACCTAGTTGGCAAATGGGAAAGTTAGGTGATTTCTGGAGTAGCGAGTGGGAAAGTTATTTGATTTCTGGATTAACCTTTTTATTGAGATGTGAAAAAAAAATTGCATGAAAAACATGGATCCCAAACATAGGGATAGTTTGTCTATGCTGGAAAAAGGGTTTTGCTTTTAACCTTGAAGACTACTGATCTTTCAGAAAGAGAAGTAGAGAACTTTGGAGACTATTGATGCTAAAAGTTCCTTTATATTATTGTATCCCTTTCTTCTTAATAGGATATGGACCTGATGAATGTTTATTATCCTTTTGTGTTAGGCTTTGAAAGATCTTTACACACATCTGACTCCAATTCAACGGCTAAGTATTGCTCGGCATCCTAACCGGCCAACTTTTCTTGATCATGTGTTAAACATAACCGACAAGGTCTGAAGTTTTGCTTTGGCACCAAGTTCACACCCATTGTTTTGGGGAAAGTATTGCCAATAACGAAAGGAAAACCATCGTTAGTTGGTATTATCATCGTCCACTAAATGATGGTCAGTGAGGTAGAGAGAGCGGATCACAGCATTGTTGTTATGATCGGTTCCACTCTCCATCATTGTCCATAGTTTCATTGGACAGAGATGACTCCACTGGACTGAGTATATATATTTTTTATTTATAAATATTTACCTGTTTGCGTAACATTTTTTGAGGAAGTAGGCTATATTTGAGGGAAAATGATTACTTCCATTTTTTTATGTTATATAGTGGGTGGAGCTTCATGGGGATCGTGCGGGTTATGATGATCCAGCCATTGTGTCTGGTATTGGAAGCATAGATGGCAAAAGCTACATGTTCATAGGTCATCAAAAGGGTAGGAACACAAAGGAAAACATCCACCGCAACTTTGGAATGCCCACGCCTCATGGGTATCTTGCTTGCTCCCTAGATATGCTGGTTTGTTTATTATTGTTAACTCGTGATATGTGAGTTCAGGAGATGTTTAGTCATTATTTATTATACTATTGTGGTGGTTGTGTTCGTGTCACCTCACCCCCTGAAAATAGGAAGAAGAAGAAGAAGAAGAAATGAAACAAGATGAAGAGATGAAGAGAGTTTAGGATTAGGAGAACAGAGAAAAAAAGGGAATCTGAAATAAATAATTTTCCCCTGAATTTCCTTTAAATCTTTCATTCTTCCATCGCAATTTGCATGTCCTCTCTGCATTGTCTGTGCCCTCCTCCTCTCTCACTCGCACACACACGCACACACACACACATGTATTTATGGCCCATCTCTTTCTTTCCTAAATCTCTCTCCCTTCTTATAAGAATCTCTCACTCTCTTACTCACATGTGGCTTATGCACCTTCCTTAACATTCCTTTGGGAAATCTACACTCTTGGTTTTAGGCCATGCATCACATGGTCTGCTGACTACTATAATGCAAATTGCCTAGGAGAATTTATGATATTAAGCATGCATCGAAAACATAGTGTTTCGTGCTCTATGGGTAGGTTTCCAGTGCAGGTCTTTTCCAGGATATCATCTGTCCATGCCCCAAAAGTTGAATGTCTAAGCACTAAGAGAATCTGATTTATGTTCCTGTCTTATGCACTCCTTGGTTCTGTTTGAAACTTCACCAGGTTAAAGATTATTGAAAGCCAATGACTATAACACAGGTATCGGAAGGCCTTGCGTATGATGCACTATGCTGATCACCATGGATTTCCCATCATCACATTCATTGACACACCTGGAGCTTATGCTGACATTAAATCAGAGGAGCTCGGTCAGGTATAAAATTTTGTGACTTGTAGCATATGTTAGATTTGTTTGTAGGGACTTGGGAAACTGTACTAGTCCAATGAACTGTGTGGAATAATAGGCCATGCATTTGGGACCATCTGATGAAATGGATGGGGATGAAGAGGGATTAGACCCACCATTTGGGTTATTTCGTGTTCTTGTGGGTCCCACTCACTCACCTTCACTGATCATAATGAAATTAGAGAGTGATATCCTCGTTGGACTATTGTTTTCCTGTGGTCCATTGGATTATAGTATACATTGTCTAGGGAACGGAGTAAATTATTTGTAAAATGAAAATGAAATGAAGCAAAATGATTGCATCTTATACTGTTTCTTGAATTGTATTCTATTACAGGGGGAGGCAATTGCCCATAATTTGAGGACCATGTTTGGCCTCAAAGTACCAATCGTTAGTGTTGTCATTGGGGAAGGTGGTTCTGGTGGGGCTCTTGCGATTGGCTGTTCAAATAAGATGCTTATGCTGGAGAATGCTGTCTTCTATGTAGCCAGGTACCACACTGTCTCTCACTATTTTTCAATTTTTTGTTAGGTATGTCGCAATGCACTTACATTTCAGTCCTCATAAGACATCTTTTACTAGAATCTTGAAACGAAATTAAAATTCACACTTCCCCCCCCTCTGGGCACATTTTTTCTTCTCGCATCTAACAACCTTGTTAAATTAATATGCAGCCCAGAAGCATGTGCTGCGATCTTGTGGAAGACTGCCTCAGCATCTCCTAAGGTTTGCATTTTTGCGACTCTCAAACATGTTAATTATACTTATTCTTCTACTTTTCTCACTCTCATTGTATTTCAATTTGAATGCGATTGACTTGCGGTGCAGGCAGCTGAGAGGCTTAAGATTACTTCCAGTGAACTGTGCAGGATCAAAATTGCAGATGGGATTATTCCTGTAAGTAGTTTGCTATTTCATGATTTTTGTTAATTTTGATGTACTGTAGTTAGTATTATTTTATCAGATTACTAAAAATTTTCTTATAGTATTTCAAGTTCTTTGCTGATAATTACAGGAACCTCTTGGTGGAGCACATACTGACCCAGACTGGACTTCCCAGCAGATAAAGATTGCTGTCATGGAGGCCATGGATGTAAGTGTGTAGTGTTTTAAATATGAATGAGTGTTTTGTGGGGTCAAGATGTTATACGCCACACCTCAAATCTCACCGGAAAATGTAGTTCCAGCAACGAAAAACCTGCAAATTGATCCTCTCGACCTGGACAATCATGGATTTGAAAAAAAATTGCATTTCAAGGCCCAAAATGGTCTATCTTGTAACACGTTTTTGGACCATACATTTCAAATGTTCATGAATCCCCAGATCTGCACTATTTTTAGATTTTCAAATTCCATTAGTCAGAGGCAGAAAAGAGATTTGCATGCCATCCCAAGCATTCCCAGCACGAGAGCTGCATTTTCCCCCTGGATTGGAGATCCGGCTTTACCAAATATCCTGAAGTCTGCAACCCTATGAAAACTGCAGCCTGTAAATAGTCTGATATGATTTGCTAGATTTGTTTTCATTAGAATAGGCTGCTAAATTTTCAACCCTCAATTCAATTTTGGGGCCCTCGACCTAAATTAGTCCTGAAAACTAGTGGAGTTTGGGTTCATGAACCCACCTGGTCATTTTATCAGTAAAAAACGATTTATCCAGAAATTCAAGTTTTGTGGAAAAATCACTGCAAATATGCTTTGTGATTAAACCCATTAATCTGACCTGTATCTTTCATTCTGAAATGCAACAGTGTAACCAAGATTAAGAGAGGTATTCCTTATGAATTCTATAGAAACTGATTTTGTTTTGAACTAAGCATCTTGTGAAAATCTGCATAAATTCGGGGACCTGTTGAAATTGAAGTTCCAATGGAAAACAAAGAACACCCCTTGAATTTAACAGCATCCAAATTTTGCGGGAATTTCATTTTTTCTTTTCTAATAAAGGAAGATGTTTTTGAGATTTCGCTTGAAATTCAGCAAAAGCAATTTCGAGTTAAATTTCACTGGTATCGGGCCTACTAATCTGAATTCAAATTTCAATTTTGACTGCAGGAGCTCACGCAAATGGACGCAGATACCCTTCTAAAACATAGGTATCAGAAGTTCCGAGTGATTGGTGGCTTCCAAGAAGGTATCCCTATAGACCCAGAGCGAAAGCGAAACATGAAAAAATCAGACCCGGTTCTCCTTTCTACCCTAGATCAAGAAGTTGAAGAGCTAAAGGAGAAGCTTCAAGAAGCCAAGAAACCTCTAGAAGTTTTCACCAACCTCAAGCAAAAGGTTGACAAAGAGATAGAAGAAGCCTTAGAGTCTCTAGGGCTCAAGAGCAAAATTGAAGATCTCCGCCAAGAGTTGGCAGAATCTGGCAGTCCATCTGACCCCAGTGTAAAGGCCAAGCTCGAGGAGCTAACCCAGGAGGTCATCCAGTGTTTGCCAGAGGAGTTAAAACAGAAAGTGGAGGCGTTAACCAGAGTTACGAAAGTGTTACCCAGAGTTAAGAAAGTGTTGGATGAGAGAGCCGAGGCTGAGAGGATTAAGAAGGAAGTTAACCAGGTGTTTGGCCAAGAAGAGGCTAAGGAGAAGATTATTATATTGAAGGAGGCGAGGGAGAAGGGGGAGCAGCTTCAAGAAGCCAAGAAACCTCTAGTAAATTTCACCAAGCTCAAGCAAGAGGTTGACAAAGAGATAGAAGAGGCCTTAGAGTCTCTAGGGCTCAATGGCAGATTCAAAGATCTCCGCAAAGAGTTGGCCGAATCTGGCAGTCCACCTGACCCCGGTGTAAAGGCCAAGCTCGGGGAGCTAATCCAGGAGGTCGACCAGTGTTTGCCGAAGGAGTTAAAACAGAAAGTGAAGGCGTTAACCATACTTGAAAAAGAATTGGACAAGAGAACCAAGGCTGAGAGGATTAAGAAGGAAATTAACCAGGTGTTTGGCCGAGAAGAGGTTAAGGAGAAGATTATTGCACTGAAGGAGGCGAGGCAAAAGGGGGAACAGTTGGATCCAGATCGGACAGTCGAGATTGAAAATTTGAAGAAGGGTTTGGTGGAGGTTTTGGGGTCACTTAATGTGGCGGTTGTACCACCAAATTTGGGGAAGGTGGTGGTGGAGATAGGCAAAGAGATTAAGAAGGCAGCAGGTTTGGCAGGGGTTGGGGGTAAACTAGCAGAGCTTAAGATGGAGTTGAGCAAAGGGGAAGGTGCTGATAAAAATAAAGCGAAGGAGTTGGTGTTGGAAATTAGGAGAGAGATAACGAAGGCCCTAGATTTGGAAGCAATTAGAGAGAAGGCGGGGAAGGCAATTGGAGAGAAGGCGGGGAAAGCTGTGGAGGTGTTGGTGGAGGAGCCAATTGGGGATAATGGGGAGTCTGTGGATGAAGAAGCAACCAGTGTATCATCGGCTGAGATAACGAAGGCCCTAGAATTGAAGTCCATTAGAGAGAAGGCGAGGAAAGATGTGGTGGTTTTGGTGGAGGAGCCAGTTGTGGATAATGGGGAGTCAGTGGACGAAGAAGCGGCCAGTGTATCATCGGCTGAGGTCGAACTTGGGTTGAGCAATGGATATGGTAATTGATAAGTGTTGAGATGATCGTTGTTTCCCCAACAATTTTGGTTTTTGATTTTCCTTTGGACTCTCTCTTGAGAGTTCTGTTTTTATATCTCAGTTTCTTCTTTTCCTTATCTCTCTCTAGTTCGTTTTGCTTTGAAGTTTTAACACTCGTGTCTTTCTCTTCTTTGGTCATTGTCTTTTCCTGTATTCTCATTCCCAACCCATTTCTTTCAATTTTCTTATCCTTTCATTTTCCCATCTGTCCCCTTTTCTCTTCTTTTCCAGTATTGACTTGTGATGAATCTGGTTACTTATGTTGGTTATTATTGTTATTGCAATTACCATGTAAAACGCATGAACTATGGTTTTTTCTTCAATTTTTTAAATATATTCTTTGGTAATAATTGGAACTTGGATTTTCTTAGTTAGGAGGGAGATTGTGTTTTTATTTTGGGGTTTTGGCTTTGTGTCAGTTGGACAGGGAATTATCCAATGAAAATAGATGGGAATGGATAGAGTGGGACCAACGTGACCAGGACGTAACGACAATGGTTCACTTTCTGTTGTCGATCACCTTGGCCGGTTTCTTGAATGGTGATGATCCCACTGGATTCCCATTTTTCTTTGTAGCTCAATTTCTTTTATGGAAAATTTGTATAAACTGCTTTAGAAATCGAGTTTTGTGCATTAACAATGAAAAACTCGTCTTTAGAACAATGACATAAGTATGAGGGAAAGATTTATATTTGAAATTATGAGGGAATTATTTCTATTTGAAATTATGGGCTCGGCTTTAGAACAATGACATAAGTATTTTCAAGGAAAAAATGATGTTTAGCATTCAACCCGAAAAATAATGGAAAAAGATTATATAAGGGCAGCAAATTTAAAATGTAGAATCAAAGTACACCTCAAAAGTTCATCATAAAAGGTTGTTTTGACGTTGGAAAATCCTCTAATTGATTATTTAAACATCAGGATGTATGATTAAGAAAGGAAAAAAAGGATTTTGAATCTTAAAAATAGTATATATTACAACACTCAGATGTATGATTATGGAAGGAAAAAAAGGATTTTGAATCTTAAAAATAGTATATATTACAATACATTATTTGAACTATCTGTCGGACCATTTTCAATTGTGTATAGGTATATTAGATTGAAATTATTTTTGGAGTTTCAAATTGTATAACTAGTGATAACAATAGATTATAAAGCCGTCTAAGAATTATTTACACCAAACTTATATTTATGACAAAATTTAGAGGTATGCCGTAATTGGATTGTTTAATGTTGCAACCTTCTACAACCCACACCCAAAAAAAAAATGGATTTCTAAATATTAGGACCTTTGCCAAAATTAGACGGTCTTGATTTAATCTTGGAACATTGTTTTATTTGGTGAATCTCATTGCTTTTATTAAAATTCTAACAATATTCCTAGGTTTTCATTTTGGAGTATTTGTCAAAAAAACAAAAAAAAGGGGGATTTCACCCGTTGGAGACCGTGCTCCTAGCATAGAACATTAGAGCCTTCAAATGAAGCAGAGTTGCACGCTGTGCTTCAAGATTTAAAGTTGACGAAAGATTTAAACAAACCTATTATTGTGGAAGGGTACTCATTGAATATTATTAGTTGGGTGCAAAAGAAAGCTCGATTTCTTAGGAGATTTAATGAGCAGCTCGATTTCCTAGGAGATTTAATGAGCTGATGCGAGAATTGTTTGATGTTTGTAAAAACACGGTGTGTTCTTTTACACACGTCGATAGAGAATGTAACATAGAGGCTCACCAGTTAGCTAAAGCTAGGATGAGTTCAGTAGAATTAGTGGTTGTGTAAGTTTTGTGGCTTTTGTTTTTTATTTTTTAAAGTGTGGTTGTAATTTTGTTAGTTGATCTTTGATGGTATGTAGTTTGTAAAGGTTTGAATGAATAAAGTGTGAACTTTCTTCAAAAAAAGAGACTTAATCCATGTTAAATAGTACAGGGACGGATGTAATGGTTAAGTTATAATAGTATGAAATAAAATAGGAAAATGGTTTGATGGGCAGAAACCCTATCAAAATAAGCAAAGCCTCACATCATAACTCATCAAAAATTACAATTCAAGCACTAGAAAACCTTTACATTCGATCATCTTGGCTTGAACATTATGGTTGTGAAAAAAAAAAAAAAAGATTTTAAACTCTAAAAATAGTGTATATTGTAACAAATTATCTAATATGTCGATTTCACCCTAAAAATAAGTATTCATAAATCCACAAGATTTGTACTATTATTTGAGTTTTGAATTTCATTGTCGGTGTTGGAAATTAATTTTAAAGCCATCATGGAGATTTTTGTTGCTGAAAGTGCTTTTAAAATGAAAATTTGAGGTGAGGCAATATTTTGCTTTTATAAAACCTAGGCCTTATAGAAACCTCATCCAATAAAATATAAATAATATAGCCGTTTCTCTCTCTAATATGTAGTACAACATCTTGTTTCTCTCTCTAGTATGTAGTACAACATCTTGTTCACAAAAATTTCAACAAAGCATAACACAAGGGAAAATTTCGGTCTCTGTCCACAAGGCTAACCGTTGAAATAGCTTTCCCTATATCAACAAGGCTCCAACCCCATCTTGAGAATGGCATGTATTGTCATGCATTGTATGTGGAAGTATTGATCGTGGAATTTAGTGAGGGGGGGGGGGTGGTTAAAAGTCTCATCCTTTTATCTTAATCCTTTGATGTCACCTAATTGGAATTTTTCAATTGTGAAAGCTTGTTACATCGGAATAGAACTTGAGACGTAGTGTTATGAAAACCCATTTGCTCCAATCTTGAACCATGCCCAAATCCTAATTTTCTGGAGCCATAGCAAAGTTTAATTTTATAATTTCCTTCACATGGTCAAGACCAATGTTATCGGATTCACTTCGGAACCTTCTTCGTTTTGGCCGAGAAAAGCGAAGTAATGTGCTTCAGCCGATTCAGAGGAAAGGCTTCGGCCGATTCGGAGGGAAGGCTTCGAATATTTTTTAAAAATTAATATAAATAAAATATATCCTTTATATATAGAAATATATTAAAATAATAATGTAAATCAAGAAATGGATAACCAAAAAAATTTATTTTTATTTTGAGTTTCATAGATGTGGGTAGACTTTTATCTTTTATTGGGGTTAATTTATAGGAATTGTTGTATAGAGTTTTTCGTGAAATTTTATTTATTTTATGGGTAGGGCGTTAAATTTAATTTTTTTTTTTAAGATTAACTTGGTCTTTTTATTATTTTACTTTGTTAGTCTCCTATTTTTTGGGGAACCTATTTTAATGGGAGTTACGTTTTTGTCTGTAGGAGGGGCTATCTTTTGAGGAATTTATGTTTTGGAGGAGTCCGTTTTGTTTGTTGACGAATATTATGGGCTTTTATTAGAGTTAGAAACAAATAGAGAGAGAAGGGAGACACCTAATTTAGTGTCACTGCACTGCCATTTGCTTTCTAAAAAAAAAAAAGCTAATGTTATATATATATATATATCATACGATTTGAAAGGAGTTGGAAACTATTCTGCTCACTGATAATAAAAATACTTTATTGTACAGTTTTAATACTAGTTTTAAATTCAAAAGTTCCTTTTCTGTAGACATTAGAGGCTGAAACTTTAGAGATATTCCAATTCTGAATCTGTTTTTCTATGTTGTCTATAGTTATTTCTTCTTTATTTCTTACATGCAGTGTACTATTATAAGAAGAAGTTGTTCTATTGGATAGAGTCCAAAGGAAATTTGCCATTTCTGATAATTTTTTATCACTGAGTCAGTCGGAAACAGTCCCTGTACCTTTTTCAGCTCTTATTGACCTATCGGTAATTCGAGTTACGACGACTTTTGGTGTCAATCTTATTATCTTTGTGGAAAAATTTTTTAGTTTCTAGACTCTAGAACAATCTTTTACTACAGTTCACCACTGTAAGCCAATGGCTCTGATACCAACTTAGAAACAGGAAATAAACTTATAACAAAGAACTTAGAAACAATATATCAACTTATAACAAAGAATACAACATTCAAACAGTATTTATACACACAGCATATAGTTACAAAGTTACAGAAGCACTTACATTTGACACTTGCAGAAACTGGAAAAGAGCTTCCACTCTTCTAGACAGTAAGTAGGTAGACAATCGCAGTGACGGTCACACATACAACAATTCACACACTAAGCACTCACAGTACTCAAACTATTACAGTACTCAAACACTCAAAATATTACACTACTCAAAACACAAACAATACTCACCAGTTGAGACTCAAGGACCTCTATCTCTCCTTTTCCAAAACCTTCTTCCTTCTTCAACTTCTTCCCCTTTTATAAACATTTTGCGGATGCCATAGTTTTATTTCAAGTCCATACAGTAGCTTAAAGGCGTTAGTGATAGATGGGACTTAAAGGTGTCGGTGATAGATGATGTTGGTATGAACAGGGCCTTTGAGTTGAAGTTAAAGATAAAGGGTGAAATATGTTGTCAGCATGAACAGGGAGTCTGAGTTGGCAAAAAATTAAAGGTAAAAGGTAAAAGATATTGTCGGCATTTTATTCTTAGGACTCGTGTGCTTTTGAATTTGCGGTCGATCCGTCCTTCGTATGTATTGTGGTATTTTGAAATCCATATCTTCCTTTATTGTGATATTCCGAAATCCATATCTTCGTTTTCCTTTTCATAGTTTTCCTCATTCTGAGTTGACGTAGACATGGCTTCTTCTTCCTTATCAAATATTTGTAGTAACTTCTTTTCTAGCTCTTCTTTAGTTGCATTAGGGTTTTGCTGGCTAATCTTATTTACATAATCTGCCATATTTACTTCTGTATCAGGGGATGAAAATGATACATTTTTTATTTTTATCTTTTAAGGGTTTAGGGCTTCATTTTCGTAAACATCCAACCACTTTATGTATATTTGTTTGCCTAGTTCAGGAATATACTCCCAGTTATTTGTATAATCATATGATATATGGTAGGACCATTTCATAATCCATGGGATTTGGTATAAAGCCATAAAATGCATATGGAGATCTATTTTGGGATTATTACTATTGTGGTCTATGAGCTTCCTTTGAGAAGCTTGAATATTAGGTGGCAGTATTTCTATTTCGGATCCCTATAATTGGAACCAATTTGAGAATTCTTTTATTACTGGTATTTTTATTTGTATAACCATGTATGGGAATTCATATTATTTTGAAAAGCAAAGACCTCATGCGATGCTTTAATATATTGATAATTTTTATTGTTGAAACCTTCAGCTTGCAATTTTTTAGGTTTTAAGGGGTTCACGCCCCATTTTTTGTATGAAATTATTTTGCGTATTTGGAATTTGGAATAAGCGATCATATTAGTATTCTTTTTATAAAAATGAACTAAGGTAATTGATATATATATATATATTTTTTTTTTTTTTTTGCCAAATATCACTTACAAATATTCTTATTACAATAATACTTATTTCAAAAAAAAATAAAACTAATAAATTCAATATCTTAAAAACCTTGATGCCACTAAACCGATTTTCATTAATCAAAAAAAATAACCACAATTTTTATGATTGAGAATGTAAATACTATATAATTAAATATGGTAAGAAACAAAAAGGGTGCTTTAGATTATCTCAACCGAACGGGTTGAGGCCAAAAACCCGCCAATAGAACTATGAACTCCTCTTAAATCACAAATATCAAACTTAGGTTCAAACCCACAAAATCTAGTTTAAGAGAGATAACATCTACTTACTACCCAACCCTTAATATCAATACTACCACAATATAAGCTAAGAGAGAGACGATCACAACATAAGCCAAGAGAGAGAGAGAGAGCTCCTAGGTTGGGGCGTGTCCCCTTGGGCATTAGAGAGACATAACTCCTAGGTTGGGGCATGCCCCCTAATTTACCTACTAGATAGAGAGATATTTAGAGAGAGAAGAGAGATTTAGATGTAGAGATTTATGGGTTAAGGGGTCCTCTATTTATAGTACAAAAATAAGATTAGGTTTTTTAGGATTTTTCATGGCTTACCTCTTCTTGCAAGATTGAATATGAACAATTGATCTTGGGTGACTTGTGGGATAAGAGATTTGAGCTTTCAATTCCATAGATGAGCCGTCAACATCATGGAATATGCTAGAACCTTTATTTTTCTTTCCTAAATAATTTTCTCATCAATATAAATTAAATAAAATAATTCTAAATATAATATTGTGCATACCAAAATAATGCATAAGCCTTTTCATGATTTCCAAAATCATCTGAAAGCTTCCTCAAGGTAAAATCTCTTCAAAACACATCAAAACTTTTTCTTAACTTTCATTAGAATGGGGCGTGCCACCTTAGGTGGTACTTCATGCGCCCCACCCATATACAACGGTGGCCCATTAATATATTGGGACTCCTATGCAATATTAAAATTATTAAAATTAATAATATGATTTTAAAAATCTACAAAATCAAATGTGAATATTTAAATCAATCTAAAATCAATATATCTGCTTTTATAAAAACAATTTTGATAAATAAAATATCAAGAGATTTAGCCAAATTGAAATAATAATTCTAAAAATCATATATCATTAAGACTCACATAATTGAATTCATTGGATGAGAAAATGATCCATATGGTTTAAGAATTAAACAAATAAACATTGGAACATTCCACCATCAACTGTGGACTACGATCTACATTTACTTTATCAAATCGACCCAGTGTTTCTCATGACTCACAGTCCATACAGGGGCTCATTAGTGGATCACCAAAGTCTGGCCAATGAGCAAAGGGGTCATAATCCCAGTTTGTGGATTTCAGGTTCTCCCCTTGAGACGTACCAAGATCACTTAGACTTGATGCGACCACAACTCTTATGGCGCATAGGGGTACTCTCACACATGCTTAAACTTCACCCTGAAAGATGGCTCGCTTTCCCGAAACAATTATCATATATCCATGACGTGTGATGATATATGGATGAGCCTTTGTCCCCCTTCTCTAAAAGCCACCATCACACACAAGGGTCACACAGTCCTTCGGCTCACGCTTCCGGGCATACTCCAACATCATCAAGGGATGACCTATTAGAGCCATTATCCGATAGTTTTCTATTCCCATGCAACATAGGGTTTTTTCTAACCAACTGACCTAGTTCGTAAAGCTCAGCTCAGTATCAGCAAATGTAATTTGCTTAATATGGTCCATGAAGGACCACTCCCACTAAGTTTATGTTTTATTATATCAAAATGTTTATTACAAGCACTCGTAAGGCCTTTAAGACCACACTCACCCAACATCCTACACCATTTGGTGACATTTAGTGAATCCCTTCCACCACAATGTCTCCATTAAATCCTGTGTCAATGACAATTTGAAGACCTTGAAGGAGAGCAGTTAATTCAACTTGATTGGCGGTTGTGGAGCCACAAGGGCCAGAGAATGAGAACAACACACCTCCATAACTATCACGCAACTGGCCTCCAGCACCAGCTGGACCTGGGTTACCAAATGAACTGCCATCAAAGTTAAGTTTGAGGCAGCTGGTGGCGCAACCTAGATTTTGTTCGGTCGGTAAAGGGCAGAGCAAGAATTAACGAGAGCTTTTAGGTTAACATAAATATCCGACCGAAGCATCATGGGTAACATAAAACCAGCTCCAAAGCGATTGCAAAATAAGGTGTTCGACCCTCTCAATACACTGGGAGACCCATCAAAAGTTTTTCTGTTGCGCTCTAGCCATAAATTCCAAATAATACCTCTTCTGAAAATTTACCATAACCTTTTTTTTGGAATACCTATTACATCAAGATGATCAATGATGCTATCAAGATCCCGAGGTAACTGAAAAAGACTCTTACCAATAAGAAGGCCCAATACCATAAAGTGCTTGCAAAAGGGCAATGTAAGTGCATCTTTCTTGCATAACAAACAAACACATATTAGGGATAACTTTACCCCGCTTTTGTAGATGACCATTAGTTAAACATTTTCCTTGAAAGGCCACCCATAAGAAGGATTGCACTTTAATAGGGATCGTGAGATGGCAAGTTTATTAGGAATAAAGGTTTATCTTTTAATAGGAACTAATGAGAAACTTACCATTTAAAAATGGGAAAAGTTTATGTAAGAGACTGAGGGCGTAGATGCACAATGTGCTCCCACAGGAACACATCATACGCCCTCTATAAGAAAAATAGAAGACGTGTGCCATTTTCCTCTTGTACCTGTTGTGATTGCCAGCACGTGAGCAATTGCAGCAAAAGAAGGGCCATCAGGGGGTGCTGTGCTCCTTGTAATTTTTGTGATAAATATTCCCATACAGTAAAGCCGTCCCACTATTTTTGCTTTTTCATAGGTGGTATCTCTGTATTCACCCTTCCATTATTATTATTTTTTGAATATTAACGCAAGCTTTCCGTTAATCATAAAACCAGATTACATTTGCATTGACATCTTTTTGAACTTTTCCATTTACATTTACTGATACCAAAGGAAACCGATCTTGCACCACTTTTTGTAGATAGTTCTCTAACTTATTTCCTTAAAAGAATAATCTCCATTTTGGTTCAGTCCTTTTGACAGGCAAAAGAGAGAAGCCTGAACGCAAAATCTATAAATTTACAGGGAAAGAATGCCTTCTCTTTGTGGTTTAAACCTGAATATAAATTGTAGACCGGTTTTGAAAGTTTCTCCCTCTCAGTTCCATTCAGATGATCTGCACAGCATCGTAAAAATATCTGTGGTTAGAGAGAGAGTAAAGTATTTTTTTTTTTGGATAATTCAGTGGGGAAGGAATGCTCCTACCTGTTTTTTTAATAGATTGGGAAATTCTATTTTGAAAGCGTTATAATTGGGTAAGCAATAAAAATGGATACCACGACGTTGTAATTAGACATGGGGATGGTATCACCACGGCCCAACCCCTTTCCTAAGAGAGAGCAAAGTTAAGAGGTCATTATTGAATATGGAGAGAGAGAGAGAGAGAGCTCATTCTTTTTTACTAATTTTTTTTAGGTGAATCAATGGGGATGACGGCCCCAACCTCTAAAGAGGTGCAACATGAGGACTTCTCGAGATGTGTAACCCATTTTAGTACTACTCTGGTCTAAGTAGGCTTAACTTCAGAGTTTTTATATGATCTGGCGCACTAATGTAGGAGTGGCAATGGGTCGGGTCGGATCTGGGTCGGGGCAAACCCAGATCCGGACCCAAAAATATTGTATAGGACTTGGATCTAGACCCAGATCCGACCCAAAAATTAAAATATCTATGTAATTAACTATATTCAAATACGTTTTATATGTTAGAACTCAGAAAAATATTATTCGGACTTAGACCCGAACCCGAATAGTGTTTTAGCCCAAGATTTGAACCCAAACCCGATCCACATGTCTAATTTTTGGGCCAAACCCGGATTGGGTCTACCCCCATGTCCTAGGTAGGGTCCGGGGCCATTGCCACCCCAACACCAATGTTGGTAGAACCGCACCCCTAGCTAGCTCTAAGTTGAGAGGTTATCATGGAGAGAGAGAGAGAGTTAAGTTCAGTTATTAAGCGGAGGGTGAGAAGCTGAGGGGACATCATGTAGAGAGAGACAGAGAGATTACTTAAGAGGATATGAGGAGAGAGAAAGAGAGAGTATGGGAAGGGAGAGAGAGAGAGAGAGAGAGAGAGAGAGAGAGACCTGTGTTTGGATCCTCGCTATTTCTTGTGTTTTGTGATGCCAATGAAATGTGAAGCAATTTGGTTTTAATTAATGTAATGCTCGTCAATCACTATGCTTGCCCAAACGAGAGTTGCAGCAACGATGGCGATTAGGGCAATTGGCATCCATTTTAGAGCTATCACCTGCAGTTGAACTTAAAATGCCTTGGTAAATGAAAACAAAACATTCACTACAAAAAGAAGGGAGGGTATAGTGAACTCCTGCTGGAGCAAACTATATTGTTACTCTCGTGGGCACAAAATATCTCCTTCAAAGGTCTTTTTTTTTTTTTAAAAAAAAGAAAATTTTTGAAAGTTTGGAATCCACTTAAGAATATGTTAAAAGACTGGAATTTAGGCTTCTAAAGATTTATACATAACCGTGCAAATATTGGATGACCATTATTTAACAGGGGTGTGGTTTCTATAAGGTTGCAACCTTAAACAATCCAATTAAGGCATACTTTCAAATTTTATTATAATATGCAATTTTTGTATAAAAATTTCTTAGAATTATCTTAAAATCTATTTTCATATCTAATTATAAAATTTTAAACCCTATAAATGGTTAAAATCAAGTAGATCTATAAATAAATGGAAATCTTGAAAATGGATGGTCTAGATAATGTGTTGCAAGATGCACTATTTCTAAGACTCAAATCTTCTTTTCTTTTTTTCATATTCATACATCTTGATGTCGAGATGATCAATTAGATGGTTTTGCCATTTTTCTTTTAACCAAAAGATGTAATTCTTTAAAGAGTGAAGTTCTTATAAACTTTCCACCTTATATTATTATTATTGACAAAGGTAAAGTGCCTACCTTATATAAGCAAGATGCACCTCTAAATTTTTGCCATAAAATGGAGTTCTAGTATGGAAAACCTTACAATGGCTTAAAAATCCATGTCTAACCCTAGAATATGAAATTTAAAATTAAAAGAATAATGCAGATTGAGATAATTTATAAACACTTGAAATTCTTCAAAATAAGTGGTTCAGATAACGTGCTACAAGATGAACTAGTTATATGACTTAAAATTCATTTCTTCTTTATGTGCATATATCAACGTCAGAATGATCAATTGGAAGATTTCCAACTTCGAAATACTCTTTTCGATTGGATTTTGAAGTGCATCTTACTTCTCTAGTATAAAGTTGCAACTTTATATAAAATTTTCCTTTTTAAGGTATATATAGAGTGTATTTACATATTATACTTCAGTTTATTATTTGAGGATAGTTGTTAGGCTGAAGAAGTAATATCCCGAAGTTTGGGGTCCTAAAATATCTTCTAGATAGGGATTTATCTATTGAGCAGGCTTTATGTACTTCCCCTATCCAAACTTATGCCACTATATAAAACTTATGTATTCCCTTTATTCAACTATTCATTTTGAATGGACGGTTGAGATAGCCGTAATCACAATGTTATACTTTTACACTTTTTTTTTTTCTGTAAAATATTTTGACACCAAATTTTGGGTGTCCACTCCTCTCTTAAACTTGCAACTGCAAAAAATATAAAATAATATTACCAATAAATAAATATAATATTTTTTGTTATTTTATTTTATCAAAAATATGTTTTGAATATTTGTTTTAGGTTCGCCCCATTGAGATAATGGCACATATCAAATATCATATTCATATAATTTATCTAAAAAAAAATACTTAGACGCATCAAATCTAGATCAAAGGGTCAGTGGCTCACTTAATATTAGTTGGACTGCCGAATGGAGGGGGGAGGATATATCTTCTATATAGTGGAGGACTTAAAGAAATCTTTCTATCTATTTAGTTAATTTAAAAAAATATAGGGTTTTCCAAAGGGAATGTACGATATCCGCCTTCGGGGCACTTTGATCCTTGTGGCTAAAAAATATTTGTGAAACTAGTTAAAATAAAATAAGGGTGCTGTTTATATAGAGCCTAGGCTCTAAACAATCAAATTAGAGCCTACCTTTAAATAGTGTCGAGAGACGTGGTTTCAATACTTGTAATCATTTTGAATACTTGTAATCATTTTGATAGCCTTAAAATATATTTCATCTTTATTTATAAAATTTAAAGCTTCAAAAATAGTGTAGATTGAGAGATCTATGAAAACTTGAAAATTGACGGTCCAAAAATGCGTCACAAAATACACTATTTTCAAAACTTGAAATCTATTTTTTTATCATGTCCATGCATCTCGATGTCGAGATGATCAATTTGAGGATATTTGAGCATCAAAACAACATCTTCTGTGTACTTTTTTAGATAGGCTCTAATTTGATTATTTAGAGCCTCGGCTCTATATAAACTTTTCCCATATGGGAGATACTCCTTGGGACGATTATTTGGGGGGGCGTTGAAAATGCATATCCACAGTCCAATCTTATTATCGAGGGATGGTAGCGGTGATCCGATGTCCCATTGTTACGCCACAAGGACTATTGGCTGGCATCCACCATCCCTTGAAGGTACGGTTGGTGGATGGTTTGCCTTAGGACATCACACTTACTCGTTTGGGTGTACAATCTTTGGTCATGACCATGCGGTCCCCTGATATCTAGGGAACGCGTACGGTCCAACTCCTATCCATAGTGTAAAAATATTTAAAAAATTAGTTTTGCAATTAAAAATTTATATATTTTTATATTGAAAAAAGTTTATATAGAACCGAGGCTCTAAACAATCAAATTTGAACCTACGTAAAAACTTCCATTAGAAAAGATTGTTTTGATGCCCCAATATCCTCAAATTTATCAACTCAACATCAATATACATGGATATGACAAAAAAATGGATTTCTAAGTTTTGAAAATAGTGCATTTTGTAACGTATTTTTTTACCATCAATTTTCAAGTTTTCATAGATCTATCGATCGACACTATTTTTAAAGATTTAAACTTTATAAATAAAGATGAAAACATATTTTAAGGATTTTACAAAGATTTTCAATATTGAAACCATATTTCTCAACACTATTTGAAAGTAAGCTCTAATTTGATTGTTTAGAGCCGAAGCTCTATGCAAACGGCACCCTTTTAGATCATAAATCTCTCAAAAAATTAAATTCAAACTCCATCCCTAAGATGGACTTTATTGGATCGCACGTGCACATATCGGGCCAGAGACTCGTACAAACCTTGGCCGTTGTGTAAATATAGGATTTATCTACAATGAGACATCTACCTTTCATCTAGAGGGGTCACAAATACTAACTATCCGAAGAGATTTTCTTGGAGTTTGAAAGTGAATGGTACATCTGTAGCCATCTAATTTCGAATCTAATGGCTAGAAGCGAATTTCAACTTTATGCATCATTGATTAATAATCTTAGGGTATACTTCGTATGAAGAGATAAATGATCAGCATATAAGAGGTCAGATTTCTTGTTAATTAGAGAGATTCTAATTATTTTTTTTGCCCTTATTGAATCTTTATTAGTAAAAATACTAGCACCCATGGTACTATAAAATATATTTTTCTATAATTTTGCTTTTCTCTTTTTGTCACATTGTTCACCTCAAGCATGTTTGAATGCCATATTTGGCATTCACTGTTGAAAGTTGACAATTCCCTCCCATGGCGATTCAATCTGTCTGCCAATTATGAAAATTGAAATGTAAGATCTATTTGCTGCCAAAAGAAAAGACCTCTCTCTCTCTC
>NW_006494916.1:7234654-7247407 GCF_000471905.2 Amborella trichopoda | reverse complement strand
CCGTCAAAATGATCATCTCGACCTAGAGATGTATAGATGTGAAAAAACAATGAATTTCAAGTCTGATAAATAGTGCATTCTGTAATGTATTATCTGGACCGTCAATTTTCAATAATTTTTAGTGTTTACAGATCGGATGAGGTTTCTATAAGGTCTAGGCCTTATGAAACAAAAAAAAAGCATCACCTCAAGTCCTTGTCCATAAAGTACTTTATCATTAAAACTCGTTATGATGGCTCTAAAATCAATTTTCAACCGACAATAACATTTTAAATTAAAAAAATAGTACAAATCCAAGTTCCATGAATACTTATTTTTTGAGCAAAATTGACAATCTAGATAATTTGTTATTACATACATTACTATTTAAGCTTAAAATCCTTTTGTTTTTTTATAACCATAGTGTTCAACTCGAGAAGTAAAAGTTTTCCAATACTTGACTTGCAATTTTAGATGAGTTATGAGGTGAGGATTTGCTTATTTTGATAGGGCTGCAGCCCTATCTGACCATTATCCTTATATTAATTTTATTGGATCAACTACTGTGATGAAAAACGAATTGAACCTGAACATTGTTGCAGATCAATAAGCAGACCAGTTTGATTTACACTAGTGTAATCAAATCATTAGGACACTATTTCAAAGAAGAAAAAAAGAATCAACACATTTAGGACTTTGAGTTGTCCAAAGTGCCTTTAATGAGAAAATGTCAAAAACTTTAGCTTTTGAAAAGTGAATCTCAATTTTTCAAATAGGTTATGTGATTAGTTGCTCAGTTAATTCGTATGATTAATGTGACTTCAGATTAGTATCGATAAGCTCCGAAGTTCCTATAAGATATTCCTTGAAATCCAACGGTGATGCCAGGCTTCAATCCGAGGGTCCAAATTGCCAGCCGTCGATTACGTTAAGATGCATGGCGTTTTATTAGGATACAAATCATGGATAAACGTGTCATTTGAGAGAACATAACGTGTCAATAAATAGTGAGAAAATTGTGAGATTTTGATGTTTTCTCGACACGTCGTTGAGCGATTTATAACTATCTGACACAAAATAATAAGGGGTAAAAAGAACGATTTAATAATATTAAATTAAAAGAAGTGATAATAAATAAGTATTACTATTTTGGGTTTAGATGTGCATTAAATCCATTTTGGAGAAAGCACAGATGCCTCGGATTTTCACAATTAATATATCAATATTTTTTTTGAACATTAATTAATATATCAATATTTTCAATAAGGAAAAAACACAAGTTAAGGAACAATTAATTGCCCCCATCTTTGCTTTGAATGCCTTAAGTAGTGTTTGTCGTACGAAAGGAAAACAGACGCGGTGTAATATTCATCTATCTATCTAAAATAGACACCATCGAGCTTATAAGTGAAATCACAATACAATTTCGTCCATTAACATTGTAAAATGCTTTTCGAAAGATATTATTATTGTGCACGACTTTGAAAGTTATACTCTCATTAGAAGAGTAACGGCTCCCTATTAATTTCTATAAAATTCAAAAAGGTGTGTATCTCTCTCTCTCAATCCCATGGCCATAGATATGTGGTTGTGGTACAAAAGCTTGGAAAGAGGCTACCGCTATCCTTTCTCAGCAATATGTTTAATTTAGCATCCTTGTGGGATCAGGATCAGGCTCACCTTTGCCCTGTTAGGAGGTTTCTCTCTCTAAAAGCCTAAAGGAATGAGCTGTTCATTTCTGAATGATTATAGAGTAAATCTAAAGGCAAGTAGGGATGGACGGCTAATGAGATGAAAAAGTCGATGGTATGGGTTGGGAATCGGCTGGGATTGAACCGGTCTATCGAAGGCATTACTACCGGCCTAATCTCTCTTAAAATATTCTTTTACATATTTTAATTTATTTAATATTTTAAAAATATACAATAACACTATTTATTATTTAAAATAAAGAGGTCGCAATTATTATTGACTGTTAAATTTGAAATTAAATGGTTGAGTATGTATTATTGCTTGAGCAAAATTACTTAAAATAAAACTTTTCGAATATGTGTATCTGACTAAAAGTAATTGTGCCTTCTTTATACCAAAAATAAATCGTCTTACAATATAGAATCCCTATTTTTTTTATGAAAAAAGTGCATATAGAGCCGAGGCTTTAAACAATCAAATTAGAGCGCATCTCAAAAATTTGAGAGATTGTTTTGATGTCCAAATATCCTCAAATTGATCATCTCGACATCAAGATGCATGGATACGAAAAAAAATAGGATTTAAAGTTTTGAAAATAGTGCATCTTTTTGAGTCGTCAATTTTTAAGATTTTCAAGTTTTCATAAATCTGCTCGATCTACACTATTTTTGAAGCTTTAAATTTTATAATTAGAAATGAAAATATATTTTAAGGCTATCACAAAGATTTTCAATATTGAAACCACATTTCTTGATACTATTTGAAGGTGTGCTTTATTTTAATTGTTTAGAGCCTCGGCTCTATACAAAATACACCTTTTTAATATTCCACTTAACCTCCCACATAAACTCTTGTTGTAAGTTTTTAATTAAATTTAACTGTTATTAGATCTCCTATTAGGACTAATCCTAATCGGCAAACTATCCCACATCGATATATGTAAGACGATCCACCCTACATATCCGGATTTTGAAAGAGTATTTCCAGTAAAATGGTTAGAAGTTTGAACACTTGAGTCGGATGTTTGGTTCTACTTCCTGTTTGTCAGGAAGCCCCAACTCTGAGCCCCCTTTTATTTCAAGAATGCCACAATTCATTACAAAAGCCACCAGCCTTCTTGATCAAATTTGTGCCGGTTCTGAATAGCCCACGTCGGACCCTTGGGAGTAACCGGTTCCGGATGCCCTTGAGCTAGAAACCTCCCCAAGTTATGTGCGGCATAATCTAGATTGGATTAGGTGGGTGGGCAACCTTGGTCCCCACTTCCAAAATCTGCAATTTTATTTATGAACCCGGTGTTTTTTAGTCCCCCGACTCATACTATTTTCATGCGGGCTCCCTTGAACATCCATTATTTGTATCAATCTTGGATCCAAATTTGTAGTGATCCATGATCTACACTATGATGATCATGAATACAAAAAATAAAATGTGATAAAATAAAAATTTAAAACATTTTATTTATAATATTTTCCCATCCATTAGATAGGAATTTTTAGTTGTGGCTGTTCATCTTAGAGATGGATGTTTGTGATTGTGCGGGGATGTTTGTAATTGTGCACGCAAATGAGACAGCTGACTCACAAACACTTTTTATTTATTATTGATTTGTTTTAATTGAATTTTCACTGATTTGGATTATCCAGATCTCCAATCAATCTCTGCCGGGAAATCTAAAACACTGTATAAACTAAGCGGTTCACCCCTACCCAGTTTTATTGTTGGAGCCTCGGGCATTCTTAGGTCTCACAGTGATTTGTTTTCTTTTCTTACAATATTTTTTCTTTGGGTGAGGTATATATAAGGCATCATCCTTATATTGTAGAAGTGAGGCGCAGCTCTAAATTTTGCATGGAGTTGGCATTCCGGTATCGGAAACCATATAATGGCTTGGAAGACAATTTTCATCCATAATTATAAAACTTAAAATTTAAAAAATAGTATGAAAAGAGCACATCTATAAACAAGTAAAAAACTTGAAAATAAACAATCTAAATAACTTGTCACAAGATGAAGCATTTTTATGACTTGAAATTCATTTTTTCTTCATATCTATATGTTCCGAGGTCGAGATTATCAATTGGATAGTTTTCTATTGTTGAAACACTCTATTCGAGAAGATTTTATAGGTGCGCCTCAACTTCAACAATATAAGGGTCACACCTTATGTAAATTTTTGCCTTTTTCTTTCATTTCTTTTAGGAGATTCGTGAGGCCAAACATTGACTCGGTTAGATGGACATCTTATCCTTTTTGTAATAAAAAATTAAAAACTATCGAACTAAGTAAAATCAAGGAAAAATTATATAAATCCAATTCATACAGTTTCTATGCATATATGCGCCATTTAATTTTGTTAATTTTGTTTAAAAACTTGAGGGAAAAGATGGACCCACTTTTAAGATAAGGGGGAGTGTCGTGAGACTATCGATCACAATGATCAGGCTTTTACCAGAACTATGAGAACTCTGTAAATTTTTGTGTCTCTCCATGGCCATAAAACTCTTCTTAAAGAGGGATGGAGGATGCCGTTCTCTAACGTTCGGCTTCCTCTTGAAATCTCTGAAAAAACGTGTCCATGTAATCTTGGGAAATAAGCCGTTACTTTCTAGCTGTTAGATAATGACACTTTATCTCTCTAAAAAGCCTTCTTTTTTTAATGATAAACATTAAATTATGAGAGAGAAAAATATTGCACATTTAAAGGCCCCATGGCCACACACACGTATCAACAAGTTTGCCCAAAACCTTATCTATTAGCGTGTTACTGTTTTCCTTTGCATCGAGCCCCTCTTGAATTTTTGGGTCATTTTAGAGCTCATCACAATCAAACATATACGAATTAGTTTAAAGCCTTTTTATTGATTTTATGGCTTTTTTTCGTTGTAGTTTCGGCACTCCAAGTTCTAAACCTATTGATGTTAACAAAGCATAAAACCAAAAAATACATTGAACTAATGAAAGAAGTTTTGGCATCGAAAAACCTTCAAATTGTCCATCACGGCCTTAACCATTGTGATTATTGTGGTTGTGAAAAAAATAAAGGATTTGAAACCCTAAAAATGGTTTGTTTTTTAATGCATTATCTAGACTCATTTCGTAAAAATAAGTATTCATAGATCCACAAGATCAATTCCATTTTTTGAGTTTCACATTTCGTAGCCGGTGTTGGAAATTGATTTAACGCGCTTGCCAAATGAGGATTTGAGATGAGGTTATACTTTATTTTCATAAAACCTAGCTTTGTAGAAATTACATCCATAACAAAACAAGTGGGGTCCAATGTGGAGATTTAGGTAATTTATCCTAAAATTAATTGAGAGGATTACTTTCTCGGCATTTATCAAAGGACCCTGTTTTTATGCGGCCAAGCCCGCATATGTAGAAATGCGGGTCTCTTAATAAATCTAATTTTTAGATGGATTTTAAGACTTAATCAATTTTTAGGGTTATGTTATCTCTAACATGAAGATCATGAATATGAATTTTTGTTTTAATTTTAATTTTTTAAAAATAATAATCCTAGTGAGAAAACATTTTTACAATTAGTTTCCATTGTTTTCGATGGAGCACCTACTTGCATTTATCTTTACGATGGATGCTTTACACTTCCTGGAATGCGATCTAGATCCAGCCTGCATGAAAAAATTTTCATTCATCAAAAGACCCCACTTATTCAAGAACAAATTCGCTTGCAAGTTTTCCCTGGAAAGGGCACTCTGAAAATATTTCTTAGAAGAGGGGTAAGGCTGTGGTTTGTATAAGGCTGAGGCCCTAAACATTCAAAGTAAGGCTGGGGTAGAAATAATGTTGTTCGATATTTTTTCAGTATTATAGATCTTTGTGATGGTTTGAAAATTTATTTTTTTATTTAATTATATAATTTTAAATTTAAAAAATAGTGCAGATCAAATAAATCTATGAAGACTTGATAATCTTGAGTCTAGAATACATTATGGGATATACTATTTTTAAGGCTTAGAATCTAATTTTTTTTGCTGTTCATATATTTTTAGGCCGAGACGATCGATTAGAGGATTTTTTAACGACGAAAAAAAACCCATCTAATGAATTTTTTGAGGTGTATCTTAAATTTGATTGTTCAGGCCCTCACCCCTGTATAAGCTTTTGAGCGTCGACCGCGTTTCTTTATTAGTGCAGGCAGGCACCTGCGAAATTTTTTGAATTAATAAGAAAAGAGAGAGATTACCTAGAGAGAGAAAGAGAGAGCTTGTCTTTGTTTCACTTAGTGAGAGAGAGAGAGAGAGAGAGAGAGAGAGATTGTGCTTCTCTCTTTCGAATTTCTTTCGTAGTTTAGTTCATTTATTACATTTGTTCGTAGTTTAATTCATTTATTGTCTTTTAAGAGAATTTTTTTTTCCTTCGTCGTCATAGGATGGAATGCAACACAGGCACCACCTTGTTTAATCTCTCTTTCTTTCTCTCTCTTCGCAGCTCTCTTTCTCTCTCATCGCAGCGCCGATTCCGCTGCGCTCTCTGTTGTGTCGTGGGAGCAAAAATACGCGAGAACTGAATTATAAGAGAGAGAAACTGAATGCTTCAGACTTCCCTTTGACCTTTAATTAAGCATTCTCTCTCCTCCATTAATTCACAATTCGAAAAATGATGCCATTCTCTCTCTAGATACTCTCCGTTCTCTCTCTACGCTACACATGTGTTCTCTCTCTCTCTCTCTAAACTATCAAAGTAATGAGTTTCATTGTTTAGTGGAGGTTTGACCCTCTCTCTCTCTCTAAAATCATGACACATGTAGGTGCATCTCCCTCTTTCTCTCTCTACATCTTTTTCACGGTACTGAACAAAGGTGCAGTAGTATTAAAGGCCACTCACAAGACTTCTTCCTCACGCTTTGCTTTTGTTTTCTCTCTCTCGTTTGAACTCAGGGTAGAAGAGAGAGAAGGTTAGAGAGAGAGAGAGAGACGGAGAGAGAAAATGGGACGAGCCCCTTGTTGTGATAAGCAGGGGCTGAAAAAGGGGCCATGGACCCCTGAAGAAGACCAAATCCTTGTTCAATACATAAACACTCACGGCCATGGAAGCTGGCGCTCACTCCCCAAACTTGCAGGTTTCACTCTATCTCTCTCACTAACCCTTGTTCATCCCTGTTTCTCTGTCTACACTTATATCTCTCTGCCAATTTTTTTTTTTAGATGCTCGGACGATTGAAAAATTAGAGAGATATGCTTTCATTTGTTTCATTTTGGGGTTGAATCTGGTGTACCTCTTTTAGTGGCCTTGACTCTTGTCTTTTAGAGAGAGAGATTGAAGCTCACAGCAAAAAAAAAAAATGCGTGATGTTTTATCTGAAGTTATGAAGAATCTGAACATTAGGGTTTCATTTGCTTCTGAGAACTTAAGATTATTTCTCCCACGAAAAGAAATACATCATGGTTTCTCTCTCTAAAAAAACCTCCGTGGTTTCTCTCTCTTAAAAGAAAGCTTCATGGTTCTGGACAGCTATTTGTTTCAGAGTTCATAAACCTCTCTCTCTCTCTCTGTCTCTCTCTCAAGCTTTCCCCTAAACTCCCGAAAAACCTATCTTCTCTATCTGGATTTTGTCTAAAAACTTTCTTTTTACATTTTAATTAAAAACTATATAAATTTGTTGGATTTGAGTTCTATAATTTATAATGCATATTCTCTCTTAGAAATTGAACCTAGATTTCTTGACAATGAAATTTTAAATTACTATTAGCACCCTAATATAAATAATTTCCTTCTTAAATTTGAAATAATATTGGGAAACAAATATTTTGTCAAAAAAATATTGCCAAGTGTGTTATAACTTCTTGGCAAAAATAGCTTCCATATTTTTTTAAATTAATAATAATAAATGTCTATTCTCAAGCTGTAAATTAAAAGGAAACAGTTTTCAATGGGAAGCAACTTAAAGAAATGATGACCAAAATTTCGGCATATTTTCAGTGAAAATCGGCTAATCAACAATGACGAAATTTCGATGCATTTTTGTATAGATGGCTGTGCAATTTGGCCTTCATAATTTTTTATTTGAGAATTAAAATTGGAAGACTCTCGGTTTTTGCACAAATAATTAATAATATTAATAAGTACAATACTGCGAAGATTTTGGTAAATAAGGGCTGGCAATGAGTCGGGCCTGTGTGACTTGAGGGCCAGTACCAGCCTAGCTTGGCTTTTTTTTTTTTCTTATTTTTTCTTTGGGTGTGGTTTCTATAACGTTGCAACCTTAAACAATCCAATTAAGGTTCACCTTCAAATTTTATCTTAATGTGTAATTTTGGTGTAAAAAAATCTTAGGATTATTTAAAATATATTTTTATATCTAATTATAAAATTTTAAAATTAAAAAATGATTAAAATCAAGTAGACCTATAAATATATGAAAATCTAGAAAATGGACGGTCAAAATTATGTGTTGCAAGATACACTATTTTTGGGACTCAAAATCATTTTTTTTTTTCATATTTATACTTCTCGATGTTAATATCATCAATTAGATGGTTTTTCAACATTAAAACAACATTATTCGATGGATTTTTTAAATGCATGTGTAATTCTACATTTTAAAGTTTCAACCTTATATAAACTTTTTCTTTTTCTTTTTAGTTTTTTTCATTTGTTTTTGCCCGACCTGGCCCCTACCCTAACGCGGCTAGGTCCTGACTAAGGCCAAGGCTGGCCCGGCCCTAACCCGGCTTTTGCCACCCCTATTTGTGTTCGGGCTTTGTTTGGGCTGAATTTCGGTTGACTTTGGAAATTATATGCTTGAATATAAATGACTATAATTCAATCTTTGATTATGAAAAAGTGACATTCTTATATTGTTTACTCATTTTTAGTAAAACCGTTCAATAAAAGAAAATAAAATAAATTACTTGGGAGAAACTTAAAATCAAACAAATTTCTTAAAATCTTTTTTTTGTGTTTTTGTTTTGGGTAAGTAGGAAGAAGGCCCCTACCCGTTTTTCATTAATAGGAAAAAAAAAGAGTAAGTACAAATCATAGTGTTACAACCCGGGAACTTGTTCAAACATCAGTAAGTAAAGGAAGGGTAAGGGTAAGAAAATTTGGCGGTTTTACATGACAAATGGTGGCAATAGATAAAGGTGTGGCTTTCTTGGCAAGAGTGTCAGCTATCATATTGGCCTCATGAAAGATGTGTGAAAAAGACCATGCGGCATTTTTTGGCTTGGCTTACAAAATTGAAGTTCTACATTAATAATAACTTTTAAATGTATTTAATTTACATTTTATTTATTATTGATGAGATACTTATAACTATCTATGCCTGTAAGATTTGGGATTATATAACATTAGACCATTTATTATTGTTATAAAAAAGGCACAATCATTTTTAATTATTAATTTGAAATCCAATAGATTGAAGTGTGTCATAACATTTCAAAATTTTTAGTTTAGACTATGTGCTCAACCAATGATGCATCATCCATCATTCGATTTCACATCCAACGGCCATTAATGATTTTGACATCTTTGTATAAAAAATAAATGGACTCATTGTATACATTTCTATAAGATTTTATTCAATTTTGTCACCTATTCAACCCAGCATAAATGGCAGGATAGCAAAAAAAGAAAAAGCCGAAAAAAAAAAATCTCTTGGAACCGCTCTTAAGTTAGAACTATTTTATTTTGGACGACCCAATCTATTTACCTGTTTTGTACAAATCTAGAAGTTTTTTCTATGTCTTGGGTTTGCTCGGGTGATTATGAGTCATCTTATCAAAGAATTGTATCACTATTGAAATATTATGAATTTCTTTTTTCTTTTTCAGGGTTGCTTAGATGTGGAAAGAGTTGCCGCTTACGCTGGACTAATTACTTGAGACCAGATATCAAGCGTGGCCCTTTCACACCCGAGGAGGAGAAAACCATCATTCAATTGCATGGTCTACTTGGAAATAGGTTAAGTTAAATTTTTGTTTTTATTTTTATATTTTTTAATAGTAATAGGTAAATTAATTTATTTATCATGTTTTTTTTTTATTTGGGTGAGTCAAAAGTAGTCAGTCACTGGGGATTTTGAACCCCTACCTCTGTTGGGAATGGAGTCAACGATCCTATCATGGGGCTCGACAATACTACTGCCAACATCCAGGCCATTCTCATTTATCATGTATTTCGTTTTACTACTTATTTATTATCGGACATGCCTTCTATACGGGTATGCCTGCAAGCCCTCACACCATCTACCCTGTCCAACTTAATTGTACAGTGGACATTCCAAGGGCATGTTGCACAATTAAGTTGGATGGTTTAGATGGCGCTCGGGCTTGCGAGATAGCCTGCATGAAACAATTTTGCCTAATTATTTCTATTTTGTTATTAGTTTTTAGTCCTATATTCCAACCAAAATTGACATTGCGTAATGTACGCATGGCACGAGGCCTCTACGTGCACCTGCATGTGCAGCATGAGCTCTCCACCCACACCTAGATGTGTAGCCTGAGCATCAGTCTGCAACTTCATGTGCGGTGCGAGCCTTCCCCTGTGCTAGTGAGCTGCACATGATCCTTGAGAGTTTTTTTTTCTTTTTTTTTGCAGCAAATGCTTTAGCATATTTTCAAACGACACAAAAGCTAAAAAAAAGCGATGTTTTTTTTTTTTTAATTCATCGTTATCGAAGCCTTTTCTCTATATTTGAGGGTGGCTAATTTTTTTTAAAAAAAATAAGTTGTGGAAACTAATTGTGAATTATCCCATCATAGTGCGAGTGGCTCTATCCGATTGAAAAAGATGAATTGCTAAGAACACTTGATAATTTACCAAAACTAATTTCTACATTTTTACCATTTGTTGAAAAAAATATAATGGTGAAAACCTACCTTTTTACCATAAATTTTGGGTGGTTTTTTATTTATTTATTTATTTATTTTTCAATTTTTACTACAAGAAAAATACATTTGGATAGAACGAAAACATGATAACAATATTATAAACATGTTTTATCAGTCGACTCCTAATAGTTAGTTAAAAAAAGACTATAAAGATGATGATTATTATTATTATTGTTATTATTATTATAAACATGCCCTATAAGATACCATGTGACACACATCAAAGCAAATATGGCACATAGTAAAATCGAGCGGTTTCATTCCGCAAGTCATTGTACATATGAAGTATTTTACATGTACAAGAGCATTTAACCTCTCATTTACTTAAAAGATCAAATATAAAGGGCTGCATGCAATGAGACTGTCGCTTTTAGTACACAAATTACAAATGCATCACCGACTGAAGTCGCTTCTATGCACAGCTTTTCAAAAAAAAAGAAAAATTTTTAGACATTGGAGACAGTCCGCGATATACCCCAAATCGTTTGATTTCACATTTAATGGCTAATGGTCATTGTGATCTTTTTGTATCAAAAAGAAATGGATGTACCCCAAGCCGCTTGATTTCATATTTTAATGGCTAAACGTCGTTGAGATCTTCCAAACCTCTTGATTTCACATTTAATGGCTAAACTTCGTTGAGATCTTTTTGTATAAAAAATAAGAGAAATGACATATTGAGACTCTCTCGCACTTATATGAGTAGGATCCCAAAAGGAGCACCATTAAATTTGACATAGATTACTAAAAAAAAAATTATCACATGAGTGTGAGACTTGACTTTTTTAAAAATCTGTGCAAATTTGATGGTGATTATTTGGGGTTCTATTCATATGGGTGTGGGAGGGTTTCATAAGATCATTAATCAAAAACTAAATGGTCTCATTATATTCTGACTTGAACAAGTTAGATGTGGACTATCCTACTAATCTAGGATTATTTTCAGAAGCCTCATCTGTTTTTAGTTCCAACCAACATGAATCAATGGATGTTCCCTTTTTTGTTTCATATTTTCTTATTTGTAACCTTAAATTCTTATTTGATATTATCCTTCTTAATAGTCAATATCTCATTTCAAGTGTGACCTGGTCTTATAAGTTCTCTAATGTACCTTGTTTCACAAACAAATTATACTTTGAAGGGGTTTTCATTCCTAGTAGCTTTGCTTTCTTTTATATAGTTCCTTACCTCGCTAAATATCTTTTTAAATAATATATCGTGAGTTTATATCAGATAATCTGTTCTAGATAAAATTAATGTATCTAGGTGCTGCTTTCTTTTTCTAGCTTTTTTTTTTTATAGCTATTTTGGCAAAAGCTATGATTTCCAATAAATTATTGTGCATAAGTAAAAAATGACATTTCAAAAACATAAACTTATATTTAAAACTGCCATTAATTTTATATAACTTCGTGATGGACACCGCTAAATAATAAATAATTGATAATCATTTTTTTGACATGGAAGTAATTAATTTTCTTTCTTTTTTTTTGGTAGTTCAATTGTAAAAATTGAACTTGAGATGTATCATTGTTAAATGACAACTGAAATAATTAATTACCATGATTATTGTAATGGTAAAAGATGCACTGAGCAAATAACCATCAAATTTTTAGGGTTAAAACCAGTGATTTTAAAAATGCCGGGTCGGCACTGCCCGATCCCATCCGGGAGTCATTCACCCCGTTCTAGTTCTGTGTATATATTGAAAAATTGCCGAGTCTAGAAGTGAACTAAAGGCTTTGCACTTTAAAACAGTGGTTCTCTACAGTAAAACATCAATTTGGACTGTCGATTCGCCGATTCAAACCATTGTTCGTCGGTTTACTATTTTTTATTTTCATATGTTTTTTTGTCGGTTCACTATTTTGTTGGCCTAATAAAATAGTAGTCCAGGTGGCCGATTGACCAATCTGGATCGACTTTTGGGGTACCCGATCTGAAGCACCGCTACGTTTTTCAAATCACTTATTAAAACAATTTAAATCACTGGTCAATAAACATTTCAGCTTTTCAGATATTTTTTGTTGGTACTGTTTTAAATGACTTGGATACATCTTTTCACTCAAGTTGTTGAATTCATATATGTGGAGAAGTTTGATATTTCACAGGCGACTCGAGGGGACAGGGAGGGTTAACAAGCGACTTCAGGTACAAGGAAGTGAGAGATCACCAATTAATGAAGTTAAGAGAGAGAGAGAGAGAGAGAGAGAGGTAGTTA
>NW_006494916.1:7212561-7224197 GCF_000471905.2 Amborella trichopoda | reverse complement strand
CCATTCATTTTGTGAATTTCAAGATATTAGCATTTATAAACATAAGATCATTTTTTTTTTAATTTTTTAACATTGTTCATCTACTGATAATAAAGCCATCCAAAAAAACTGAAAATGAAAAAATCCTTCTAGGGCTTAGATCTAAGCATCTCATCAAAATGAACGGCCTATGTTAATTGGGCTAAAACAATACTTTCTAGGTTGTGTTTTCATTTTTTTCTTTTTTTGTGATTGTTCATTAGAATGAAAAGAGTGTATATTTCAAAATTTGGATCAAACAAATGGCCATAAGATGGGTTTTTAAGGTTGTTGCATCATATTACTATACAATGGTTGCATGAAATCATTGCCCTTCTTTAATAGTTGGGATAAGCTTAAATTTATTTATGTAGAGTGCTTTATTTATCTAAGCATCTCATCAAAATGAACGGCCTATGTTAATTGAGCTAAAACAATACTTCCTAGGTTGTGTTTTCAATTTTTTATTTTTTTGTGATTGTTCATTAGAATGAAAAGAGTGTATATTTCAAAATTTGGATCAAACAAATGGCTATAAAATGGTTTTTTAACTATTGTTGCATCATATTACCATACAATGGTTGCATGATATCATTGCCCATATATATATATATATATATATATATCATTTACCATTCATACAAGACAGTCACAATTACTTACAACCATCTGATGTGGAATTTGATAGCTTGGATGTTTCACAAAGTTTGAGAAAATTTCTTTTGAAGTTTGAGCTTGGTCAATAGAATAATTGTAGCTACTCAATTTCACATCTAATGGTCAAGATTAATGTAACAACCTTGTACCAAAGGTAAATGCTCTCACTTTAAACTTTCCCTATATATGGAAAAAGTTCATATAAGGTTGCAACCTTAAAATGTGGAATTATAGATGCACCTAAAAAGTCCATCAAAAAATGTTGTTTTAATATTAAAAAACCTTCTAATTGATAATCTGGATATTGAGATGTATGAATATGACAAAAGAAAAAGATTTTGAGTCCTAAAAATAATGCATCTTGCACCACATTATCTAGATCGTCCATTTTCAATATTTTCATATATTTATATATCTACTTGATTTTAAACATTTTTAGAGTATAAAATTTTATAATTACATATGAAAATAGATTTTCATATAATCCTAAGAATGTTTTAAACTAAAATTACATGTTATGATAAAATTTGGAGCTACGGGTTAATTGGATTGTTTAAGGTTGCAAACTTCTAAAACCCATACACAGAGTAAACTCAAAATTTCATACTTAAAAATTTTTGACAAGAAGAAGATGCCCTTACAAATATAAAAACTACATTAAGACTAGCCTATTGGAAGGGAATATTTGTGATTTATATTTACTCATTATTAAAAAAAGTCAAAAAAATCTTTTTAAAAGTAGTATAGATATGGCTGATTGAAAATATTTCCATAATGAAGCTGGTATTACGGTGTTTCGGATGGAATGTGGGAAGGTCACATTCTCATTAATAGATAAAGAGATGTAACCTTCAAATAAGGATAGATAACAAAATGTCCAAGACAAAGAGTCCACTTTGAACCTTCAAAAAGCTTAAAAAACGATTGCAGTTGGTTGTTTTTTAGGTGCATCTAATCTTGATTTCAAATTTGAGCTGTAATACCATACGATATTTCGGATTTTTCTAATCCTTATTCCTTTATTTATTTTATTATAGTGGTTAGATCAACCAAAAAGGCACTTTCCTCGTTTCCCATTGAAAAAAATTGGCATCCTAAGAGTATGATAATCATCTTTCCTGTTCCAACATGGCATTGGAATGTGTTCATGTTACCTCAGAATAGGACATCCCCCTCTCTCAATCCCATATTTCAATAATAAATGGTACATTTTAAAACAGGAAGGGCTTAAAAATTATTTTGTTGATTAATAATTAAAACAATCATCTCCAATAAATGAACTTCTTATATCCATCTCTAACAAATACTTTTTTTATTTAGCATAGGGTTTTAGCGTGTCGACGCTACATGTTCAAAGGCGGTTTCATCCTAAAATCCAACTTAGACATGGGTTATGTTTTCAGAAAATCCAACTCAGACATGGGTTATGTTTTCGAAATTTATCGGTCGATAATCTCGACCACGATGCAAAACCAGAAAGAGAATGGAATTTGGACCTTCAAAATAATCCATCCTCACCTGTTCTTTTGGTTTTGCCGTTTTAGTTTTCATACACCATCAAATTTGAAATTCTTTTTGTGCTGCAAAATCACGGACCTAAAGTGAAAAAGAGTTTGGGGTGACTTAAAGGTATGCTTCAGATCCCAAGTACCGTGTATAGACTGACTTGTCTAGAGATGTACAATAAAATTTTCCTGTAATCGATCCACAATTAAAGCATTCAAAAATTATGTTTCGAGGGGATCAATGGATACCTAGTGTATGAATCATTGTTTTAAACTCCACTTCTTCCACTGCTTTCCCCTTACTAACAAATTAAACATTTAAAAACCCTTCTTAAGAGTCATACATCCCCCATTTATCACGCCACTTTAAAATCTTGAATCATTATCATCAAAACCTTTTTTCAACTAATTAAAATCCGCTACACAAATCCTGATCTACCATTCTCCTTTATTAAAGTTCATACTCTTAATAAGACCATAAACCCTCATATGTTAAAATCTAGAATCCTAAGATACAAAAAGAGGTAGAACTCGTACTCAAGGTCACATTCAAGTGCATTATCTGTCTCTCTCAATAACACACGTGTATATGTTTGCACACAAAGATTTGCTTCAATAACAAATTCTTGTAAATCATAAACACATGTTGGTCCTATGCAATTAAGTAGGAGACCTGGACATACACCCCTTAATTGTACAACAAATATAAATACATAAAATACACACATACATACCTACATACATCGACACACACAACACTGGAAAAATTAACATAAAACCCCCAAAAGAACGCCAGATCAAATCAACATGCTTTAGGCACAAACGATGGGTAAAAGAGAAAAAAAAATAAGCAAATGTAAAAAGAAAGAGGGCTTTTCTAACCACCAAAACAGCCTATTAGCTTCTTTGGGGCAAGGCCAGTGGCCCTATACTTCGCGGCTGTCTCCTCGGCCTTGAGCAATTCTTCACCACGTTTTGCTTCAGTCATGGCTCTCTTCTCCTCAGCCTCCTTGTGGATTAGAGCAATTTTGTTCTTCATTTTCTCAGCATACTCTGCTTTCTGTCTTTCCAACTTTTCCTAACATAGAGGAACCATTGATAATGCATCACTAGGCATGAGTGATTGATTTTCTTTTTACTAAACCTTTCCTGTGAAAGTTCATATTTTTCTAGCCTCTATCAGTAAATAATGCAAGTCATGAAAAAAGAAAAAAATCTAGAGCCCGTTTGGCTGCAGCTTGCATAATGGTAAAATCCGCATTGACAGAGCTCTGACAAAATGCGACTTGTTGCAGGTGAGGTGAAAGCTTGTATTTTTCAATTCATCCAACAGACAAACCCATGTCCGTTTTTTACTGCACCAACACACATGGCATTCGTGAGTGGTATCCATAGATTCCATTCAACCACAAAACTAGCATTACCTAAAATGCCACCCCAACAGATATTATCTGAGGTAGATGCTTTTCTTCCTATTCTGATGCACGCATTGTTCTGATGGACGCTTTATTTTCAGTTGCCCATTCCCATTCAATATCCAAAAGGGCTACAAGATTGGTTATATTTCTCAATATTAACAGATTGGGCCCTGCCGGACTACTATGTGCCAGAGTGTACCCTATCCCTATAAAGTCAAAACTGGTATAGCGAAATATTGGACAATTTTGAGGATTATTCTTCAGTTATTGGCATGAAAGATAATATAGCACTTTCTTCACTATTTGAAACAAAAGGACCATAAAACCCCAGTATATCTATCTCTTCTTAAAAAATTTCCCATAAAAAACAAAAAAGTTGACTATTTCTTGAATATATTAGTAAATAAAGAATGGCACAACCATTATATTTGTTATAAAGTTCGTTACGTCCGATATCTCAAACAATGACAACATTAAGCTGTTGCATTTTAAAAGATATTTGTGCTTTTATTCGATTATTTTAACCCCCATATATAGATCGGTCCCGTACACGATAGTGTTAGCCTTTAATCAATTTAGACATCAATGCCTTGATGGAAAAAATACAACAAGATTATTTACCTTTAATACAAGGAGGTCACAATCAACCTTAGCTGTTGGATGTGAAATCAGGCGGCAAGGGTTGTACCATTGATCAGGCTCAAAGTCCAAAAGAAAATTTTTCAAACTTTGTGACACACCCTAGACTGTCAGATTTCACATCTGACAGCTATGGGTGATTATGACCTCCTTGTACCAAAGGTAAACAGTCTTCCAGTATATAATCCCATTTTCTTACACTTCTTCGCTGAGTTCCAAAAGGGATTGTATACTATAAAGACCATTTAAGGTGGTACAATGAGGCCACAATCATCTATAGCAGTCAGATGTGAAATCTGACAACTTGGGGCGTGTCACAAAGTTCAAAAAATTTTCTTTTGAACTTTGAACCTAGTCAATGGGACACCCCAAGCCACCTAATTTCACATCCAACAGCCCAGGTTAAATGTGACCTCCTCATACTAAAGGAAAATGATATTATTGTAGACTTTTCCTTCCAAAACAAACCTTGAAAGGCTAATCAATTGATGGCGTAACATCCATCCTCTTGCACAATGGGGCAATACGAATGAAGAGAAAGTAGGTATTTTCATTCGTCTTGTAGAACCAAGGCTAGAGGTGGCATTTTTATTAGTTGCCTATTTGTACAAGTTTGTAACAAAGGTAGAGCTTTGACCGCCAGACGTATTCTCACCCATTTTGGTAATAAAAAATTAAGAACTTCGCCCTTTTCACCAACAAAGTCTTAAGTCTTTCTTAAGAGAATTTGTTTAGAAAAAGAGTTTGGGGAAATTTTAAAAAATAAGACTGACAATTACTAAAGGCCCATTAGGACATCATTCTAGCCACATCGTAGCCTTATGTTTACCTACCTTTATGGGCAAACATGACAATAAGCACTCAAATTGGACATAAAACTCCTGGAACAATATCCACATTTTGTGTCGATGGCGTAAGATAGCTTTTTCCTTTCCTTTTGTCACTATCAACAAAACCCCCACTATCGACGACTTTTTCTAAATAAGTGAGTTTCTATTGCAATGAAGTTGAATCCATGAATAGTGGTAAGCCAAGCTGACAGTCCACAAGTTCCAAGGCAACTATAAGGGAGGTTTATACCTAATGCCAAAAAAGCGAATGCCTAAATGGTTCTTCAGTATATAGTATGGTACCAATGTTACCATCACATACTTTTATTGCCTGGTAGCACCTGTCGCACATGGTTATACTTTAACATGTATTGACACTTCAAGACACCTAAGCATCTAAAAATAGTTAAAAACTATCAAGGGGCTCATTCTAGGGTTTGAACGAGTGTTTCATGGATATTAACACAATGTCAATGCCTCCAAGTGTCGAGGACTCTAGTGCTTCAATCTAAAAGGTGATATGGCTAGACACATCCGTACAATTATTATTTACAAACCAAATATTATAATATTTTAGTACACATAATATAATTCCTCCATTGTACCACATGAGAAGTGGATGTGGAGGTGGTAAAGTATATGACAGTAAGCAATTGCTTTATATATGCCATTGCATTCTCAAGTATCGACACATGCTGAAGTGTCGACTAGGAAGACCAGCCAAGGTGGGGCGTCACAAATACACTTAGTCTAAACTTGAGCCATCATTACCTACCGTCCTATGCTTTACTACCTTCCAATGTACTTCTTACGTGATATACAATGTGAAATTACATCACATATATTAAAAGATACAATAACTCTATTTTATAAATAATAATTATAGAGACGTGCCTAGCCGGATCAACTTTTTAGGCCAAAATACTAGACACCTTTGACACTTGTAGACACGACCATTCAGCCATGTAACACTTAACAACACCCTCAAAATCAACCCTCAATCTCAACCTTTCTCAACTTCAGAAAGAGTAAAAAACTTTCTAGACTTGCCCACTGAAGTTTCCATTACAAGAGTCCTTGATATGTGGGCCGGCGATCATGGAAAGCATTGTTATGCGCACCAAGTTTTTCTCCACCAAACTTGCATTCTGTAATTTCAGGGCCCTTGCAAAATATAGAGAGGGCTTTCATTTGTTACACTTCACCTGGGAAGAGGTCGAGATCTATTTTCTCACTGACTGCGTGAGAATGTGTTACCGTTTGGCACAATTCGACAAATGGGCAACTAGTGAAAATATTACTCCTGGCCCTTCTTTTACAAATATAAGAAAAAAGACCTCACAAGGTATTTTAATTCGTATAGTACCACCCACAATTGAACACTGATTGAACAATGTAACAGGGGGCTGTTACACCAATGGCAAATTAAGTAGTAGTCATGAGCCCTCTTTTTGATCCCTTTAACTTGCAATCTCAAGTTGTTCATTTGTGAAAGCAGTCAGAAAAACTATGAGTAACTCATGCTTTGCTCAATAGCAGGGTATTGGACACCAACTCAAAGCCCATGGCATCGATCTAAAATTTTAATCGTGCTTTGAAGCAACAATGGGGGGGAATGACAATGACTAATGTATGTTTTGCTACAGATTTTCCTAATTTACCTGCTAATAGAAAATTGGCTTGAAATCTCAACACCAAGGAATATGATGAACCAATATTGAGATTCAAATGATCTAGAAAAATAAATAAAGTGATGCAAGAGAACATTAAAAACAGTTGTCATTTATAGATTACCAAATTCGCAAACGCAGGAGTAACAAGGACAAAGTGCAGGACAATAAGCCAATTAGTAGTAAACAGGCCTCAGAAAATCACTTCCAGGTGTTATAAATTGGTCGCTTCCACCATTACATGTGGTGAACTTCATCCTCTACAGATTTATATGTCCACGGACAATTTTCTCTATTCAGTCCATTTTTTATAAAATCCAGATGGATGAAAATATTTAACTGACACCTCCAGCTGTTTACTACTTCACAACTTATAGCCCACTCTCCTCCTGCGACTCGTATATAAATGATACAGCAACTCATGTAGAATATGGCAGCCCATGAACAAAAACTAAAAGAAATTTGATTTTTTTTTCTTGCATCCTTGTTTTTCCTTTATTTTCCTTGTCCATATTCATTTGGATCCAGCCACCATTTTATCACATTCTTCGGAGCTAATCTTCATCCCAACTATCTATCTCTAATATAAAACTAGAAAATTAGGATGACTCTAGTGAAGGACATAAAGAGTTTTGTCATTAGAAAGTCTTGATCCTCAATGCATGGATTAAATTAAAGGGTAGGCTCCAAATGGATAACCTTCTTCATTAGTGATTGGCATGAGCCATTTGTAGCCTTTCTCGTTGTTCCAATTGATCAATATCCATGAATTTTGAAATGAGGGGGTCAAAACAAAGGCCATTAACTAATGAATGACAGTCTTTTCCCTGTCTTGGAACTTGAAAGGGTTCTTCTCTAACTAAGAAGACAACCGTGTTGGGCAGGCTTCGTATGTGTCAAGTGTGGACATATCACATGTTGATATGTCAAACACATAACCCAACACATCTCAAATGGGTCATCATATATGAGTTGAAACCCTTTGGGACAAACATGTGACACGTGGTCTGCCAAACTTCATCACGCTTGTGTCAAGTCTGGACACGCATCTCTAACTTTGGACACCTGTGTCCTTCATTTAGATACATATATTCATAATTTGACACATGGATATGCAATTCTGGTTAAAGATTAGAAACTATACTAGGATAAAAGGAACCATATTGTAAGATAAGTCATTTATTAAACTCCCATTCCCAAAATGGACAGTCAAAATGGATCACAGCACCATTATCAACATAGCTCATATCATTGACTCATTATTGTCCCGGCAGATATCTCTGTCTTGGAGATGGAGAGCTAAGATGATATGTATCATACACAAAGCATCAATGTATGGTTTGGTCAATCAGAAATCCATTCCAAAGTGGATGGATTATGATTAGCGTTTTAAAGCAAGGACCTGGTTGGGTATTCACTAGGGTCTGGAGTCCGATTCAAGCAACTTGATTTAGCTGAGTCTGGTGGAGACTAGGCCGAGAGCTAAACAAGTTAACAATCATATATTGGTGAATCAGCTCCCATGATTTATATCGCGGACTCGGCATCTTGCCGAGCTTGGACGAGTCCGAGTCCGAGTCGGACACCCCCAGTTCCCAAACAGTGGTTAATATACTATGATCAAGCATGCATAGTACCAGTCTCTATAGATGCAAGCTATGAAATAGCAAGTAAAATTAATGGGAAAAAAAAACAAAGAATGAGGAGGTCAGAAAAGCCACATAAGGTAATAGTGCAGAAAATAAACCTCGATCTTTCTCAGTTCGGCTTCAACAGCTGCCTTTTTCGAATTTTCCCAAGACCCTATGGACGAAAGCTTCTTGTAACACCTATCCATGGACATAAAATGAATCAATCCTAGTTTAAAGCACCAAATATAAGGCCCATTGAGTCAATATTTTACTATGTGGATTGTACATAATGAGATCGTCAACTTTTGTACACAAAATTCACAAATACTAAATAGGGAGTGCCTGGTTTCTCTACTCAAAGTCCTACAGAAAATTTCTCGAATTCGAGCTTTATTATAGGCAAACCTCCAGCCAAATGAAAAATATCTCTAATTCAAGCAATCTTAACGGCACACCTCCAGACACCTGATTTCACATTTGATAAGTCCGAGTAAATCGCCCATGTCTAGTGTGCATTTTTTAAAAAAAGAAAATGAAGAAAAACATATAATATGTAAATTAAGTGCGAAGTTTTATAACATCAAATAGCCAATGGTGTGCCGTGGAACGTTGGGCCTCGATTTTTTTAAAGTTTCTATGAAGTAAAAACAGTGACAAGTCTAATCAATGGTGTGTTGATTATGCCGTGGGACGTTTGGGCCTCAATTTTTTTGAAGTTTATGTGAAGTAGAAAAAGTGACAAGTTAGTCAACGGTGTTTTGGTTATGCCGTGGGACGTTTAAGCCTTGATTTTTTAAAAGTTTCTGTGAAGTAAAAAAAGTGACTAAGTTTTTATTTAAAGTTTCTCATAAGTAAAAAATGTGACAAGTTTTTATAAAAAACGGGATGTTCTACCCACGATATCTGCCAAATCTCACGCATAAGCGATAACCAGCGACACTTGACGACTTATGTAACTTAAATGTGACATATAAATATAAGAGTAATGACACCATGAGATCCTCCCACACGTATCTGGGTAGGACCCCAAAGGACCACAATTATCGCAGTGGGACTTGACTTTTTTTTAAACATCAGTGCCAAATTTAACGGTGATCCTTTGATATCCTACACAAATGGGTGTGGGGATCATTACCCTAAATATAAATATACTTTATAAAAATTGTTGCTAGACTTGACTTTTTTAAAACATCAGTGCCAAATTTAATGGTGATCCTTTGATGTCCTGGTAGGGATCATTACCCTAAATATAAATATACTTTATAAAAATTGTCGCTAGCAAGGCCGAGTAACTCGCACAAGTTTCAAAACCATGGTATTTTTCTTCCGGTATTTTATCGATCATAAGCTCTCTCTTTCTCTCTCTAGACACGTGAATGTGTCCCCACATGTCTCTCATGTGGACCCCCTCTCTTTCTCTCTCTCAAAAAAGGATTGAATGACTCTCTCTCACACACACAAACATAGAGTGAGAAGCATCAAAAAGGATGGAATGAAATCTTACTTGTTCTCAGCTTTTGTTTTCTCGCTTTCTTCCCATGCCCTTATAAGAGACATTCTCTTCTCACTCTCAACCTTTGCAAGAACCGCATCTGAATATATGTATCGAGAGAAAAGGAGTAATTTCCCGGGATTAGTTAGAGACAGAGAAGAGAGAGCAATTAAATTTCAAGGATTTGATGACGAGAGAGAATAAATTCAAGGGATTAGTATAAACCTCTGTCAATGGATCCTCCTATGCTTTTCTCCACGTCCAAAGAGGGAACAGGATCTGCAACCTCTGTAACGATTTTTATTTTAAATGCCGAACAAAACGAAAAATTAAGAGATTATATGACAAAAAAAATATAGGAAAAAAAACAATTACCCCCCTTCTAAGAATGTTTTCGAAATTTATAATAAGGAAAAGAAATTGGGGACCTCATAAGCCATGGGTTCAGTAAATATAAAAAGGGAACAAGTTTAAAACAAACTGAATTCAATAAAATAATTAAAAAGGAATAATAACTATAAGATAAATTTCATCAAGAGTAAAAAGAAGCATATTTAATATCTCTTAGAATAGCAGAAAAATTAGTAATATTCCAGGAATAAAAAAGTGAAATATCCGTGATTTGGTAAAATCAAATGGTACTTTACACAAATCAGGTGAATTCAGCAAAGAAGGTTGAGAGATCGTGGTCCCGCGTGATCAAAATTGAAGAGAGAGAGAGAGAGAGAGAGAGACTCCTAAGAAGGCCCAGCGATAAGGGCCCAATAAGGCCAAAATATGAAGGCTAGAAACCATAGAGGGAAAAAAATCGTAGAGAAAGAGAGTCCCCAAAAGGTTAGGAAATGAAGGCCCAAAAAAAGTTAAAATTAAGATTAGAGGTGGAAGAGAGAGAAGGTTGAAACTTGAGAAATAATGGGCCCAAATAAAGACAAGAGGAAGTCGTAAAAAGGCCAATTTAAGTCCAGATTGAAGATAAGAGGAAGGATACAATTCCTAAATATGGCCAAAGTAAGACCATAGAACCATATTTCGCAGATAAACTCGTAATAAAGCAGAGATATTGTGGTCGGAAACTTGAAAGAGAGAGATCAGAAAAGGGCCCAGACTTAGAGACCCGATTGGACCAAACTAAACCTAGAGAGAGAGAAAGAGCCCAGATTTAAGGCCTAATTAGACCAAACTAAAACTAGATAACCATGAAAACAGAGAGAGTTCTAACAAGGCCTAGAAATAAAGGCCCAAGAAGGCCAATCGGCACTAGCGAACCAGAGAGAGAGAAAAAAAGCATAGAAATATAAATCCGAGAAGCTCAATCAACAGTAGAGAACCATGAAGCCCAGAAATAAAGGCCCAAGAAGGCCAATCAAAACTAGAGAACCATGGAGAGAGAGAGAGGGAGAGATTTTCAGCAAAGCCCAGAAATAAAGGCCCAAGAAGGCCAATCAAAACGAGAGAACCATGGAGAGAGAGAGAGAGGGAGAGATTTTCAGCAAAGCCCAGAAACAAAGGCCCAAGAAGGCCAATCAACGCTAGAGAGAGAGAGAGAGTTACTTTCAACGACAGCAAGAGCCTTTGAATCGTCTTGAGGAGCCGGAACAGGTGGAGTCTCATTAGTTCGAGGAATCACAGTCTTCTCCTCTGCCACATCTCCACCCATCGCCTTTGCCTCCTCTACTCCCATTTCTTCTCCTTCTCTCTATCCCCTGCCCCGCTAACTTACTACAAACCCCTAAATTTAGCTTACCTCTTCCACCTCTATTCAAACGACAACCACCT
>NW_006494916.1:7177658-7212541 GCF_000471905.2 Amborella trichopoda | reverse complement strand
GGGAGCTCGTTCCTCAACCTTGGAAACTATGGATCGATATTGTGGAGGATACTTTAAGGACTCCCATGACATATATCTATTTGTTATGGATATGTTGACAGCAAATTATGTGGCTCACTTGGAGTGGCATTCATGTGACCGTGTGTTGGCCGTGTGTTGGTGTATCCATTACTTGAGGGTTTTGCTTTTTTTGTTGTGTTTCATTTTTTGTCCTCAAATGATCGGCGATTTAGGACCTATTTTTTCGAGGGACCATTTCTGCTTTTTTTAAACAAAAATTTATTGTTATTTTTTGGTTTTCAGTGGTTTTGGGACAAAAAACGCCCATGTTTTTGTATTGCTAGTTTAGAATAACCTCCATTTTTTATTAAAATTAAAGGGTGCGGTTTTGGTGTGGGGGCGGCTTCACGATATTTATTGAATCCACGCTTCGCAAACGGGCCTGGTGGATCTTTGGTTTTGGGTCCTGGCAGCAGGTCAGTTCAAGTTCCAAGGCTAGATTGCCTCGATCTAATATGTATATGGGCAATTATGCAATTGGATCATATACAATGAAACTATTTACCTTTTAAGTGTCTCACAAAGCTCAAGCCTTTTTTTTTTTTTTTATTTTAAATTTTGTGTTTGATCAATGAAATAAATGCAAACACCCAATTTCACATTCAATGGCAAAAATCGACTGTGACCACTTTGTACCAAAGATAAATAATCTCATTATATGTTTATTTTTATATGATATATATTTAATTATAAAATTATAAAATACAAATATTTATTTTTGATACAAAGTGATCACAATTACTCTTGACATGTGAATTATATCACTGCATTTATTTTATTTATCAGGCTCAAACTTCAATAGATTGTTTTTTAAGTGGTTAGTTTCTAAATATGTTAGTGAGAATGAAGGTCAAAACTTTTTAAGTGATGTTCAGAGGTACTTCTACCACAACCCTAGCTCCATTCTTACATTAAAGAAATTAAAATATCCTAATTAATATTAAAATATATTTAGGTTATATTTCACTCATATACCGCCTAAATAAATATCTTAAAAATGCTCAGACTGCCTTTATTCAGGGTTGGGAAGTTGAAATGTTAGTTACATTTTAGTAACTTTGAAAGCATTTACTCCTTCTAGTTAGTCTCTTGTGGAGTCAAATTATCGAAATGCTATCGCTTGTTCAAGGTTTCTAACATTAAAGGGAGGTAGTGTGAATGTTTTTAAATATATTTTTTTAAAAAAAATTTGGGGTAAAATAAAAACTCACAAATAATCTTTCAATGTGAGATTTTCTAAAAGATTTTGAGCCTTCAATGATATTTTTCCTTTTATAAAAGGAAAAAAATTATATCAAGGTGAGGCCCTAAATAATTAAATTAAGGCACACTTAAAAAAAATCCACCAGCAAAGATTATTTTAATGCCCAAAAATCCTCAGATCCATCATCTCGGCCTCAAAATGTATAGACATGATATTTCAAGTCTTAAAAATAATCTATCTGGTAATGTATTTCTGATCTATTAATTTTTCAAGTATTCTTGAATATGTTCAATGTACACCAGTTTTAATATTTAAATTTTATAATTAAATATAAAAATAAAATTCGTAGCCATCACAAAAACTTTCACTGCCCAAAAAACATATTTCAATAAAGTGTGCCCACTTTGATTGTTTGGGGCGTCAGCCCTATACAATCCACAACCTCATAAAGACAAATACTTCTCTACTTGCCAAAAATATCTCGACGGCTAGGGAACAATTGTGGTACATTCGCTGTATCTCACCGTTACGAACAACGCAATAGATATTCACGAGGCAATAATAGCGAGCTCTCTCTCTCTCTCTCTCTCTCTCTCTCTCTCGCTCTCGATTTAACGACCGGTACTACGTTTTGTCGCATATTTCGTGTTGTCACGGTTTAGATTGGCCGTTCGGTTTATTAAATCGCCTAATAATAATAATAATAAATAAAAGATAAAATAAAATATTTAAAAATACTTAAAATAAAAGATGGAGTTTAGAACTTGCGGGTTTACTAATTTGATTGATTCTGGATATATAATAGAAATTGGATTTATCCTACTTATTCTTAATTTGAATTAGGCATTTTGATCTATACCGATACCTTTTAAAAACATAGCCACAAATATGAAACAAGTTAGCATCATCATCATGGTTTTTTTTACCTACTTGGGATCGATTGTATGAATGAAAGTTAAATAGACCCACATCGATCTCTCGCATCTGCTATCTAAATCCAAACCTGGATGGGTTGACGTGACCCGATGACACCCATAGGAGAAACACACCTGTAGAGTAGATGGAGACAGAGAGAGATGCCGTACAATGCTCATGGGCTTTACGTGGACCTCGATATTAACAGTATTTATCTTAGCCATCAATCTTAAAAACAACATAAATTTGACATTTTGCCATGAAACATAAAAATTTATATAAAATAATAATTTTAACTGTAGAATAAAAATTATATTAATATGTAATATTTATTTTAATTAGATGATGTAGATTTGATAAATTTTTAAAAAACTTATTTTAAACACATCATAAGTGAGATTTTGAAAAAAAATAAAAAAAATTTGAGCATATTATATGTATTAACGAGATCACATCTTCAAAAACACCCTAAAACTACTTTGAGATTGAGTTGTATCGATAATGAACATTATCATATAAAAATTTATATAAAATTAATATTTTAATTGTAAAATAAAAATTATAATAATCCGTATTATCTATTTTAATTCAATGATGTAAATCTGATAATCTTCTTAAAAAAAAATTTTAAATAATAATAAATAAGATTTTTTTTAAAAAAATATTAAACATAACGTATGTATTAAAGAGGTCACATCCTCATAAAGATCCTAAAAGTACTCGGAGATTGAGTTGTACCCAAGGGAGTAATGGACGTTATGCTTCTGCAGAGCAAGAAATCTTTTGGCGGATAAAAAGTGTTTGTATTCTGTATTTTGTGGAATATGTCACAATGATACCAGGCAGACACGTTTTATCCGGTGGGTATAAATGTACAATGTACTCCTGCATAAATGTACAATGATATAGAATCATTGACAAGAAAGGAAAGATGCGCATGGTGCGTATGTAGTTTACAAGTGACGAAGTGCATATCAGCTCAGGTTGTGGACCAATAGTTTGATGTGAAATGTCCATCACAGTGTCCACTATAGAAAGGCCAAGTTCATCCCATCCGTCCACAATGGACGGTTGAGATAATGTACGGCCTACTGATTGTGAAATCGTATGCATCACATCTGTACAATCCTAATGGTCTTCGTCTGAAATCTATTTTTTTCTTTCGGTAATTAAAAACATGCTGGGGCCACTCAGGAGCGATCCAGAAATTTCCCGACTCACAGGCCGAGATGGGAACTCAACAATTTCTGATGAAGAACATAAAAATCGGGGCGATTGTCTTGATCCCAGGGTGTTCTTTGTTATTTTTCGCAAAATCGACCGATTCAGACTTGATATGCTGCCTTCGATTCGATTGGTTCTAAAACTGACTTGGGCTTGGGAATCTAGTCACTCGAAGCCGAGTCCGTTTCTTAGGCCACCGTCTCTCGCCACAAATCTATGGCAATTAGTGTTTTAAAACCTGCACTTTTCGATCCAAATTGTCGATCTGATTTGATACGAAGCGGTCAGTACTAAACTAGTTTTAGGATGGTTTGAGTCTCAACCCAATTCCTCCCAAAAGAACCTTCCTTGTATATATTTTCTTATTTTTCTTTTATGCTTATTCAATGTTTTCATAAGGACCCTATATGTCCCCACCTTATAAATATCTGTTTTAATTTATATTTTATTTTATTTATTTTTTAATATATTTTAAATCACCTATTCATATCAATCCAGACCCGATCCAGATCACTTATCCAACGAACTACATGGACATGTGGGTAAACAATCCATCCTACCAATCCAGATTTTGAAACATTGATGGCACAGAGACGTACACATTAGACAAGAATTCGAAAACTCTAATAGTCTTAAACAATAACATATATGAAATAATTTCATAAAATAAAGAAAGCAATCATGAATATATAAAGAGAAGCAATTGACATAAATTTCGGTTAAGATGCAGCAGATTCAATGAGCCAGAGTGAAAGAACAAATAATGTAAAAGTGCAAAAGGGCGAGAGAGTAGTAGCATACTGGACAGGAAGATCCCGAGATGTGATGAAGCCAAACGTAAGGAAAAGGTTTCTATACTTCTTCTAAAACATAGGAGATCTATGCTTATTTACCATCCAACCGTCCAATTTTGATAAAGAGAGCTATTCATCATTTGAACTTAAATCCGACATCTGAAAGTATTTTATTTTTAGTTTTTTTTATACAAATTGTATGAATATGAAATTTGGCACTTGTCATCTTCTCTTTTGGGCACACCTATTAAAAATATTTTAAAAAAATTAGATAGAATATAATGATCAAAATACTCATAAAAATTTTCAAAGGTATTTTGGTCATTTTATTTTATTAGAAATATTTTTTTATATTTTTTGTTAGTGCGAGTTTAATAGAGGATTGGACATACAAAATCTGGTGTCAAAATATTTTCTAAAAAAGAATTAAAAATAAAATAATACAAAAATGTAACATTGTGATTGAGACAATCTTGACCCTTCATTCAAAATGAAAGGTTGGATAAAGAGAAGGGTAGAAGGTTCATGTTGTAGGGAAGCACCCCCATATTGAATATCATAAAATTTCAAGACCACAGATAAATAATGCACACTCAAATTAAAGATCTCGCCATGATGGGATAATTATGTAATTTTCAGAAGTCAGCACTAATTCATAAATTAGGGCAACTTGGTAATTTTAAAAAGAGAGTCAGATTGAACTCGAGATAGCATAGAAAATAAAGAAAAAGCTATTCCGTGAGGCTACAGTTGTATACTATTGTAGGCCAAATATTTTTTGAAAAAACAATGACGGTACTAGAACTTTCCAAAATCCATCCTCTCTTTCTTGATTTGAAAATAATTTTAAACCTTAAAAGTCGTTCATCTTGCAACACTTTTATTAAGCCAATCATTTCAAGTCTTCATAAATATTAGCCATTGAAGTAGCGGCCTTAGGAAAACATTTGCAGAGAGTTTAGTGGAAAGAATTTAAATGAAGCTCGGGCTTTACACTAAAAAGTAAATTAATGCTTCAATACCCAGAGGAAAACGTAACTTTGGAGTAAGAAAACCATCAAATGGATCATTTCGAACTAAAAAATTGTGCATTTAGAAAAAAAGAAAACTTTCAACCACTAAAAACGATATATCTTGAGGCAAACAATATGGACTGTCAATTTTCAAGTGATTTTTTGGCTATCTGCAATATTTTGAAAGCTTTAGATTTTATAATGATTAGGAGGAGAGTCTGGTGCCATTCAACATCAAAGTTGGATTTTAGGGGTTTTGAGATGCAGCTTTACTTTTTAAGTAAAAACATAAACCATATATTAACCGATGTCATATTTTTTTTGGATAGATCAATGGGGAATACATGCCCCTACCTGTTTTATAAATAATTAGTGGTTTTCAAAAGTGTCAGTGAATGAAAACCTAAACCGACAGTTGAAGCTCAAATGGTGCTAACAATCTTACTTAAAAGAGGGTTATTTAAGCAATTCATGGGGATTTCCAACCTACTCATGCTAATGAAGATTAGGTGAGGTGCTCCTTTCTTTTGGTGCCATTGGCCTTTTCAAAGTTCTAATTTTCAACAACGGATAATTTTATCTTTTTTTTTTAATACTACTAAAGTAAAAGCTCAATGACCTTTAAGTTTGCTGTGGGTCCTAGCAAAAAGCTATAAATGGAAGCTTCATTGCTGTCTTGGTGCCCCACTATACTGAAAGCATTTATGTAAAAACTTCGAGGAATTCTTTTTTTTTTTTTGGTTTTTCTCTCTTTTGCTTTAACTCCTTTTCTCTTTTGACTAAAGTTTAAAGCATCATTGGAATTGGCCGTTATTCATGATATTAAGGATGAAATATTCGAATAAAATCCGGAAAAGTGTGTGTCCGTTTGGACCAGGAGGGAAGCCACACCAAATTACTTTTATTGTATCATATAACATATTAAAACGGGCACTATTTAATAGGTTTTTATGCACATATAATTTATTTATATTTAAGCATCAATATTTAATCAAGAACAGTCAATTGTCGGTTATCAAATATAGACAATTATATATGAATAAGAACCCTTGAAAATTTACCCTGATATTGTAATTTATATTCAAGAAAGAGAGGCTCAATGCACAAGTTGTTAGGATGGCAGGCACGTTCCATTTCTACAAAGTCTTGATTTCACATATTAAAAAAAAGAAAAAGAAAAAGAAAAAGTAAGAAACTCAAACACTCGATAATCACAATGGTAGTTTGATCTAGGAAATTATATCATTCATATCAAACATTTTGGCTTCCAATAAGCTCGGCAAATCTCAACCGTCCATTCTATGGGTGTGTAATCCATTGGGGTTGGGCCCCATTATGTTTTGGTGAAAACCCCATGCCATGTATCGTGTTACGGATCATCGACAACATACAATCTGTAACGGACTTCTTAACCTTTTGTGGAGTCACACAAGCGAGCTTATTCCATCGTTTTGTATTTTTTAATCGTTATTTAAGGCTGCTAACGATTTGGGTCCGACTGCACCTAACCCAGTAAACCTGGGACCAATGTGAACCCAACTGGGTCCAGATTGACTGGACTTGGCTCCAACCACCTGGGTCCACGTCCAAGTCTACACACAAACGTCAGGCCCATACTTAAACCCATGTTGATCAGTTGATCCACCCAACCTGCTTAGCAACCCTAAATTTATGTGTATAACCTTTTCTACCAAGCTTGAATCATGTACCAGCTGACATTTTGCTTGTAATCATAGCACGTGCCTAGAATATAACGAAGCTCTAGTTGAGTGTTGTCATTGTCGGACTAATTCATCGATGTTCATTTATTATTGATGATTCTTATGTCAATAATCATGTTTAAAAAACCACTCAAAAAATACTTAATTTTTTTTATATAATAATATTGTGCGATCATATGGATTATCAATTATATCACATCATTATAATGCAGAAAAAAACTTATGCTGGATGTCAACCTAATACAACCATCTTTTTTTCTCATATGGGCTTGGGACTGCCAATCGCAGCTCACTAAATACAATATATAAAAAGTTAAAAAATTGTTTCATCACATTTCTCTTATGTAAAATTCCAAACTCCTTAAAGTGCCACCTTGCAGAAATTTAAAGAAAGGAGGAAGGGCTCTAGGTGGCCCCTTCAAGAAGATTAGGACATTTCTTTATTTGAAAAGAAAATAATGTTAAAACACTCATGAGAGTTGCACCATTTGCCATTTTATACATTGATAATTATTTCAACTCATGATGTTTTATTCGCATTTTATAATTAAATCAAACAATGTGTATAATAATAATAATAAATAATGTAACATTTTATGGGTATTTTACAGATTCATGAGAAATATTTCATGGGTGTTTTCCGGATTCATGAGAAAAGGCTTTGAAGGGGAAGAAGAAGATGATAATTTTTTATCGGTATTTTAATAGGGTGCGGTTTGTATAGAGAAAAGGCTTTGGAGGGGAAGAAGAAGATGATAATCTTTTATCCGTATTTTAATAGGGTGCGGTTTGTATAGAGCCTAGGCTCTAAACAATTAAATTAGAGCCTACCTTCAAATAGTGTCGAGAATTGTTGTTTCAATACTAGAAATATTTGTGATAGCCTTAAAATATATTTTCATATATATTTATAAAGTTTAAAGTTTCAAAAATAGTGTAGATAAACAGATCTATAAAAACTTGAAATTCTTGAAAATTGACGGTAAATACAGTTATTTTTAAAGCTTGAAATCAATTTTTTTCTCATGCTCATGCATCTTGATGTCGAGATTATCAATTTGAGGATATTTCAGCATCAAAACAACATCTTCTAGTGAAATATTTGAGATAAGTTGTTAATTGATTGTTTAGAGCCTCGGCTTTATATAAACTTTTCCCATTTTAATAAAGGAAAAAGTTTATATAGAGTGAGGCTCTAAACAATCAAATTAGAGCCCACCTCAAAAATTTTACTAGAAGAGGTAGTTTTGATGTCTAAATATCTTCAAATTGATCATCTCGGCATCAAGATGCATGGACATGAGAAAAAAATAAATTTCAAGTTTCAAAAAATAGTGAATCTTGTAACACAGTTTTGGACAGTTAATTTTCAAGATTTTCAAAATTGCATATATCTGCTGCGTTCTACACGATTTTTTATGCTTTAAATTTTATAATTAAAAATGAAAATACATTTTAAAGCTATCACAAAGATTTTCCAGTATTGAAACCATATTTCTCGATACTATTTGAAGACATACTTTACTTTGATGGTTTAGAGCCTTAGCTCTTTACAAACCGCACCCTTTAATAAATTTCCCCATATATTTTATATGTTAAGAGAATAACGTGTCGAAAATATTTGATAGAGCTATGGCTCCATCAAAATAAGAAACCTTACCTCAAAACTCATTAAAAATTGAAGTTTTGTTATCATATAGCTTTCAAATTTGTCGTCTCCGGCCTTCAATTATAGTTGTGAAAAAAATTAGGATTTTAAGCCTTAAAATTAGGGAGGGCTTTCTATGTGACCCCACCCACATATATGATATATGTGACCCCTTGTCTCTGCCATCAGATCTAAGTAGATGGCGAGATGGCTTGAGTCACAAAATCACAAGCTAGCACTTAACCGTCAGATCTTGATCAGACATCTCATACTATTTTATGTTTTTTTTTTTTCTACAAGTAATTCTGAAGCAAAATTTGGGGCATGCATAGATCTAACAAGGGTGCACATGATAAAAATATTTTAAAAATATTTCCAATGATGAAAAATTACCAGAATACCCCGTAAAATTGTAGGTACATTTTGATCATCTATTTTTACATGAAATATTTTTGTTTTATTTTTTTTCCAAGTTCGCCTTAATTTTTTGATGGGATGCCCAAAATTTCATCAAAAAATATTTTAGACAAAAATTAAGAAAAATGAAATAGTATTTGATATGACATTGTGGTGTGAACAATCATAGCCGTTCGATTTAATTCGAGCGGCTAAAAAGTGGGATCACAAATAACTTATATGTTATTGGGGTCTCATAGAAACATTTCCAATGTATATTGTAAGACATTTATTTAGACGGTCCATTTCACCCTTGTTTTCACATATCCACAAGATTTGTACTATTTTTTGAGCTACAAATTTTATTATCAATAGTAAAAATTGAAATTAAAACCATCATATATACTTTCAATGGACCAACAAATTTTATGGACAAAATTTCATAGAGAAGATTTGCTTTTTTTTTTCATAAGACATAGGCCTTATAATACTACATCGTATGTCTTTTTTAGAAAAAAAAAGGACGAAAGAAGATATTTTGATGACCGGCACTATTCTATCCATTGTATTAAAAAGGTTGGTAGCCGATTAAATCGGTCTGTAACTCGGCCGACAAAATAGCGAAATACCTTAATGAGGCCACGTGGCCTCTTGTGCACTATCTATACACGTGGCGGTTAGGCGAGGGATCAAATCTCATGTTTTTGGACAGCTGGCAGTGTCACCAACTTTGCACCAAGTAGACCCAAGACGAGCATTGCTTGTGTGTTATTAGGTGACGTTTTGGGTTTGAATCCCCTAAACTTTTGAAGAGAGGGAGAGAGAGCTTGGGAGTCGAGAGGGTTAGATAGGGGTGGCAATGGCCCCGACCCGACCCGACCCGACTTAAACCTAACACCCAACGGTTTCTAGTATGGGTCTAAGTTTTACAACCGAAAATTGTTTGGGTCCAAGTCCAGCCAAACCTGACCCGTTGTCACCGTTAACGTCGGATAGAAAAATTGAGAGAAGGGATGTGAGGGGAAAGTTCATGGTTAGAGAGAAAGAAAAAATGCATATAAAGAGAGAGGGGAAATGGGAAGCATGTGGCAAGGCATAGGCTGGATAACCCTAACCCGGGGCTAGCCTAATTTGGCCAGCTTAGGGTCAAGCTTTTTTTAGCCCGACTAGGGCCAAGCCCCTCTAGGGATTAAAACAGGAACAGGGCTCATCGCCTAAGTCAGAGCCAGCCCAGGCTCAGGCCCAAGCCTAGGCTCAGGCCCAAGTGCAGGCCTAGGCTTAGGCTCAAGCCCAGGCCATCTTGTTGCCACCCCTACCCGGAAAGGTTAGGCTAAGAGAGAGGAGAGAGAAAGTTACAAGAGAGTACGGGGAAGGTAGAGAGAGAGAGAGTAGTTGGAGTGGGGGATACGATAATTGAAAGGAGATCAAGATACAACCACCCCATCCCGGACAACGATGAGAGCCCACTTATTTTTTGTGGTTGTGGAATCTATATTTTGAAATTTAGAGGTATCTTTTGTGTTCATTCCTTAGTTTTGGAATAAATAAAAAAATTAAAATAATTGGTGTCTCTTTTTTAATATTAAAAAGATTTTGTTTTTTCTTTTTTTTTGGATACCAAGTGTCTTAGAAAAATAAAATAAAATGTTGGAATCTTAAGTTAAATATGACAAGGGGATCTATTCTCTCATTCATTTTGACCATTTTATGGGAAAATTCTAATAATATAACAAGTGGATCTCTTTCTGTCACTTAGGAAACTATTAGTAGAAGTGTTTGGTGAGGATAGGGTTATTGGACTATGTCCGCACATTACCTTCTAAGAGTAGAGATTAAATTTAAGCCTCTACATTTACTGTTCATTGTAGATTGACGGTGGATATGTCAAGGAAGGGGTTCAGTAATGTCTCCCAAACTTAAAACCTTCAAACAACATACAATGAGGTTCTCAAATTGTGTCTCTATTCAGGTTTGGGTAAACTTATACAAATTATATCGTTAAAACTGTTTTCCAACTAATTGGAGTTGATTACATGAATCTTGGTATGCCATTCTGCTATATTAAGAGTCATACTCTTAGTGAGGCAAGAAGTCATGTTGACCTCACTGACATAAAATCAAATTACGTTTCTAATACACTCGTTTCACGCCTAATTTAGGGTAATTTGAATAAATGAGCTAAATTACCAAATACGTTGTTTGGATCCAAAAACCTAAATGAGGGATTTCATTTTAATGAAAAACCTCCATTCCAGGTTTGGAAATTGGAACAAACTAGGGTATGCATTATTGGGCTTGAGCCATATAAATCGAATGACACTTCAACTACGAGATTTTAATTAAAAAAATATGTTTTGGATTTGGAACCCTATGGAAGGCTTATTGCAACCGATATCCTTACCTAGAAGGCTTATTGCATTCCTTGAAAGCATTGCATCCTAAATACTAATTCGAGATGACTCTCCCAAGTTTGATTTTTTTAAAAAATTAAACCTCATGTGGTATTGGGGTTGGGGCATCAGTGGTTAGGGGGCGAATGCTTCAACATGATGTCCAATCTTCCATTTCAAACGTTCCATTTCAAACGTTAACGTGTCAAAAAAAAAAAAAAACCAACCAACCATGTAGCACCTACACATGTTGTGTGCATGAGCTCATAGACGGCCTTCTACAAGAATATGGTGCATTCATGATATTTCAAGACTGAAGAAAAGAAAGACACCCTTCAAATAAATAAGGGAAAAGTTTATATAGAGCCGAGGCTCTAAACAATTAAATTTGAGCCTATCTAAAAAATTTCACTAGAAGATGTTGTTTTGATGCTCAAATATTGTCAAATTGATCATCTCGACATTAAGATGCATGGACATGAGAAAAAAATAGATTTCAAGTTTTGAAAATAGTGTATTTTGTAATGTAATTTTGGACCGTCAATTGTCAAGGCTTTCAAGTTTTTATAAATCTATCGATCTACACTATTTTTTGAAGCTTCAAATTTTATAAATAAATATAAAAATATATTTTAAGGCTATCACAAAGATTTTCAATAATGAAACCACATTTCTCGATACTATTTGAAGATAAGTTCTAATTTGATTGTTCACAGCCTAAGCTCTATACAAACCGCACCCAATAAATAACACGTAATGCATTCATGAAATCACACATGGCCTCATTTATGACTCATGGTGAATGCGTGACAGCATAAATGGCCCCATCAATCGCTTGATTAATTGACCAAATCATACCAAATCATTTGCAAACGTATGGAGCTTTCCTTCTTTCTTGAGAAGAAACAATTTCCTATGCAATGATACATGCTTCTTTTAGTCTTAAGCATTTTTGCCAAGAAGACGGTTTGATAGGGCTGCAGCCCTATCAAAATAAGTAAATCCATACTTCATGGCTCATAAAAAATGGCAAGTCAAGCATCGTAAGAGCTATACATCGATCATCTTGACTTGAACATTATCGTTGTGAAAAACAAATATGATTTTAAGCTCTAAAAATAGTGTATAATGTAACAAATTATCTAGACTGTTTATTTTGCTTTAAAAATAAGTGTTCACATATCCACAAAATCTGTACCATTTTTTAGTTTCAAATTTGATTGTCGGTGTTGGACGTTAATTTTAGAGCTATCATAAATATTTCGATTGCTGAAAGTACTTTCAAGATGAAGATTTGAGGTGAGATTTTCTTTTGTTTTCATAAAACCTCATCCTTTTTCCATAATGGAGTGCACGCAACAAGCACTAGTGCAATGGATTCAACCATCTAAGCAAAGCAAGATTAGCCAATTATAATAAAGAAAAGTGGAGGTGGTGCCAGCCTCAACAGGCTGTTTGTGTTGAATTTCACATGCTCATCAACTAGAGAACTCAAGAAAAAGAAGAGCTTGTCAAGATGAGGCAATTGTGATGGTGAAAGGGCTCATGAGGCACTAGCCATACCAAGAGTGGATAACCCCTCCATCCAATCATTAAAGCCTCTCTTGTAGCGGTGACAATCGGACCTGGTGCTTGGTGGGTTGACCCGATCGGTTCCAGGTATGGACCCGCTAGGGTGGACGTGACGGGATGGGTCAGGTCCCCAGATGGACCTTGTCAGTAGGGCTGGGCACATGCAAGTAAGTCCTAGATTCGAAGGATCCTTGGCCTAGGGCTCCATGGGCTAAAAAGATTCAAGAAATTTAAAAAAATGAAAAAACAAGAGCAAACATAGGGCTGGGGTTGGAAGTGGCCTAGGCCTAGGAACAAACCTCGTCCTCAGGTCATATTTTATGGCTCATGCCCTAGTTTTTCAGAATTGGCCTTGGAGACCGACGATTGCCAAACTTACTCGCCGGATCAGGTCCAAATCAGGGTTGACCAGCCCCACTTACATAGCTATATTCTCTATCTCAGTTGAATACCTACTCCTAAGAAGACAACCATCTTTCACTGTCACTTGTTTGAGTAAGAAAGAATATGTCTATATTTTGTGGATGTCGGTAGGTGTCTAGGAGTTTTCCCTTTGTCTCTCGAACTCTTGGCTTCCATGTATCTAATCAAACCAGAAACCCACTTGCCACTCACTAATATTGAGTATATTACAGGAGACTAACTTAAAATACAACAAATAACAAAAGACTCCCATTTAAAATGAAATCGTAGCTTTCTTCACAATGAAGGTTATTCATTCATTAATTCTCAATTTGAGGGAGCTTCTTCTTGATACCTACTTTTGATCTTTTATATAATAAGGCTTCAAATAAAACACTGTTACTTTGTGAGCTTGATGAAAATTGAAAATACTAGTTTTCATCAGCTCACAAGTTGGCTACTTTAGGTGGAGCATTGAGCTCAGACTGATCAAACTCAAGCTAGCATCCAAACTCGGAGCAAAACGGTCTGGAAAAAATAACATCGCAGGAAAGAACTTAGACTGTGCGTTCAAATCCAAGTGTTTAGAAACTCAAAAATTCATAAATTTTTGAAATTATTTATTTGGTGGTCGCAATGTAATAGTGTCAGACCAAACAAATCCTCTTAGATGGATATTTTACTCGAAGGAGCGAGTGTACAATTTTCTTAAGGAATACCGTGCACTACCACAGGTTATAATGTAGCATGCATCTTCTTGGGCTCACCAAGAAAGAAAAAAAAAAAGAGACTACCTATTCTATACCCTAATGATTATTTGATGAACTCGTTCAACTCCTTTTTTTTTTATATTAATTTGGAAAGTAGTTGTCTCTTTTATTTTAGATTTAATGCAATGAAACTATTCCAAAAGTTGATCCAAAATACTCATCTATTTTGCCGTAGAGAAGCCAGTTTTGGAGATAGATGGTTGAGATGGATTAATGGTTGCTTGGAATCTACACACTTTCAATTATGATTAAAGGCAAACCAAATGGTTTCTTTAAGACTACACGAGGGATAAGACAAGGGGATCCTTTATCCCCTTCCTTATTCACTATTGTGGGGGAAATATTTAATGGTTGAGATGGGGATACTTTGGTTTTATAGTTAAAAACAATGGGATTGTGGTATCCCACTTTCAATATGTTGATGATATTTTAATCTTCTGAAAAACACATAAACAAACGATAAAAATACTTAAGAGATTCTTGAACTGTTTTGAGGTGATCGTAGGGTAGAAAGTGAATCTCCAGAAAACTAATATTTTTGGTGTGGCATGCAATGAGCATAAGATGAGAGCATTTGCTGAGGTGGTTAACTGTGGGATTGGTACTTTTCCTATAAAGTACTTAGGTTTCCCTTTATCTACAAATAATAGACCTATGGCCATTTGGGATCCTCTAATACAACGGATGCAATACAAGCTTGATCCCTGGAAATTAAGTTGTTATCTCTTGGGGGTCGTTTGACACTTATTAAGTCAGCTTTAGCAAACCTACCTATTTACTATATGTCCCTATTCAAATTTGCCAAGTAAGGTGATAAAGAAGTTGGAATATATTATGAGAAGATTTTTGTGGGGAGAATATGATGAGAAAAAATGTTTTCACCTTGTTAATTGGGATAAGGTTTGTGCCCCTATTTGTGATGGTGGTTTGGGTATCAAAAGACTAAAAGCAGGGAACAATGCTCTTCTTACAAAATATGGTGGTGGAGATGTGCTAGTGAGGATGAGCAATTATGGATGACCATGTTAGGTGAGAAATATGGGACTGATAAGGAACATGGGATCATTGCTAAAGGAAGAAATGTAAAAAGGATTACATCTATATGGAAAGGGATTGTAGCCCATCGAATTTTCTTCTTGGGTAATATGAGAATGGAAGTGGGCAAAGGTGTTAAGGTCAGATTTTGACAACAAATTTGGATTGGTCATTGTCCCTTGAAGATCCAATTTCCAAATTTATTTGCTGAGGTGAACTCTAAAGGTAAGATCATATGTGAAATGGTAAGTGGGAGAGGTTTTGAGGCAGTTTGGGACAGTCAATGTTCCTACAGGAGAGTTAATAGCATTGTAGCAGACACGTTTGTTTAGTGTTTTATCTTACTTTAGCAATATTTTTACTGTCCTAATGAAAAGGATAGGTGTGTTTGGACCCCAAATAATTATGGTCAATTTACTGTTAAATCTGCTTATAACTTGATGTAACATGACGGAGTTTGATAGATAAAAGGTTAGCAAAGATTTGGCAATGGCCCATTCCCCTTAAGTGAGAGTGTTCATTTGGATACTATCATAAACAAAATTATTAATTGTGGATACGTTGAGAATAAGAGGAAAAGTGATCCCAAATGTATGTTTATTATGTAAAAATGATGAAGAAACTGTAGACCATTTATTTTTTAACTGTGAATTTTGGGAAAAGGCTGTGGGGATGGGTGTTTAACTTTTTGGGGGTGAATGTTGGTTTTCTTTCAAATGCCGACAGATTTATTGATGATTAGAGCAAGTAGGTAAAAAGGTCAAAGGTATTTGGAAAGTGGTGAAAGAAACTATTGTGTGGGAGTTATGGAAAGAGAGAAACAACAGATGCTTTGAAAGTCAAAGTAAATCAGTTAATGGGATTAAAGAGAAAATCAGGATTACTACAGTAGAATGGTTATCAGTGATAAAGGATTGGTGGGGGGTACCTCGGGTTGATCTAATGTATTATCTAAATATCTTATTAAAGTAAAAAAGCCTTAAAGAGATCAGAGTAGGTATTTGGAAAAAACCAAATGAAGGGTGGATTAAGGTGAACTTCGATGGTAGTTCTATGGGTAACCTAAGCCCTGCAGGGATTGGGGGTATTATCTGTGATTGTGTTGGAAATGTCTTATTGAAATTTGCCGGACCTATAGGGACCATAATGGCAAATGGGGCGGAGATGACGTCTTTGCTTCAAGGTGTTAAATTGGGTAAACAATTTGGCAAACCCTGATAATAGAAGGCGATTCACTAAATGTTATTAAGTGGTAAAGTCTGAGGCATAATTTCCTTGGTTGTTACATAGATTGGTGAGAGAAATGAGAGTGGAATGCTGTAATTTAACTGTTCTATTTGGCCATGTATATCAAGAATCAAATATGAAAGCTGATAGGTCAAAAATCAAATATGAAAGCTGATAGGTTTGCCAAAGAAGGTGTTTCGTTGGAAAACTTTTAAGTATTGAGCTGTTGCAGGATTTGTAGTGCTGTGTTTTAGTTTCTGGTTTTTTTTGTTTTTTTAATAATTGTGTGGAGCTTTAGGGCTCTTTGTAGACTGTTATATTTTGCGATGAATGAATGCATGAAAAGTGAATTCTTATAAATAAATAAATAAAATAGAAGGGGTTTGCTTATTCTTTATGATGACCAGGACAAGGCAGATCCAGAAAGCATTGCTATAAACTATCTTATAAACACTTCATAGGTAGGTACTAGGGTTAGAAACGTCGACTCGGGCCGAATACTCGGTCTAGGCCTGAGTTGAGTACTCGGGTTGAGTCTGAATAACTCGGCCTGAGTAGTGCTGTCGAGTAAAGTAACAGCAAAAAAAAAAAAAAAGCTTTGAAAAAGTATTAAAAACATAAAAATTTTCAAAAAAAAAAAGAAAAGGAAATGTGATGCACTAGATTATCACAAGATCACCATTAGCTTGTGTTCATTAAATGGGTGCCATTTGTATAAGGTCTCAACCCTAAACAATCAAAAGTAAGTCACAACTTCAAACTATACCGAAAGATGCAATTCTCCTATGCCTAAAAGCCTTATGATATCATGGAAATTTATTTCCACCACTAACTACAAAATTTAGGAAAAGGAGGGCATGCTTCTACATGTGCGTCCCTTGATGCAACTATCATCCATCTTAAAGATGGAGGTTAAAAAGGTGTTGTTACCACCAAAATATATAAATGAACAGTCTAAATTACTTTTTTTTACATAAAACATTTTTAATATTCATGTTCACAATAATATAGATTATCAAACCTAAAATTCTTTAATCCATCGACGGAGCTTTCTATGTGACCCCACAAAAATATAAAGTATATGTGACCCCTGGTCTCAGTCGTCAGATCTGAGTAGACGGTTGAGATGGCTTGAGTCACAATGTCACAAGCTAGTTCTTAACGTCATATTTTGATCAGACGACTCATAGGTTTTTTATTTTTTATTTTTATTATACAAATAATTTTGAAGCAAAATTTGAGGCATGCATAGATCTGACAGGGGCACATACGATACAATTAATAAAAAAAAAGACTCTTGAATATTATAAGGGCATTTTAGGGATTTATTTTAACATAATATATTTGTTTTTTTATTATATTCTTTCTAATTCTATCATGGGATGCCTAAAATTTTATCCAAAAATATTTTATAAAAAATAATTAAAAATGTGTTTGACGTCGTGACATTGTGGTATGACCCCGTTTGATTATCGAATGGCTAAGATGTTTAGATGTGGCCATATAGAAACATTCCCAATTCGAAAATCGATCTCTAATAAAATAGATTTAGGAAAGGGGACTCAATTGAATAAATGAGTCAACCCACAGAAAACCTTGTCCCAGTTCTAGAAATTATGTAAGTCGAAATGTCGCACATAGAAAGTAAAGTCGAGTTCACGTTGATTCCCAAAGAAAGAGGAAACGCGTGCCACATGGCACTGCCTTATTGGTGTACAGAATGGACAGCCAAGATAAAAAAAATCCGGACTGTTCATCTCCAGTAAAAATCACCACACCCGCTTGGAAACCACTTGAGAAAACGTAAAACGTGGCAATATATGATTGGTCAGTGCATACATACATTTCAATCTGAGCTTGACGGCCACGATCTACGTGACTGCAATGATCAAAGAGATCTAAACCGTCCATTTGGGCAATTTGAGCCCACTGTTTGAGCCCCCCTTATGCCTCACACGCAGTGAAACGCCCATAGTAATTCTCACTCCACTCCTTTGCTTAAGCTTATAAATTCACTTTAACCCAAGCATTTCAGTTCAGTTGTGTCTAGAGAGAGAAAGAGGCATTAATTTTCCTCCCGTTGGGGAGAGAATGATACGATTTTTGTTGGTCTTTAGAGGGAGAGAGAGAAGTGGGGTGGTCTGCCTTGGATTAGAGCTTAGAGCTTAGAGCTTAGAGCTGAAGGCTATTGAACAAAGGTTTGAATCCCCCCTTTAGAGACACAGAGAGAGAGAGAGAGAGTGAATCCCCTTTAGAGAAAGAGAGATGGATGTTTACATTTCTGAGGAGTATGTGAGATGCCGGTTTAGAGAGAGAAAGGCAGCAGCAGCAGCGACGGCAGCGGCTGCCGCTAGTAAGAAGGGAGAGAGAGCAGTTGATGCAACAAGCAAAGAAGCAAAAGAGAAGAGGAATTATGTGCCACAAATGGAAGTGTCAGATTTTTTGAGTTGTGGACGAGTTAGTGAGGAGATCCTTCTAAGTTGCATCTCTGCTTGAAGGGAAGGGTCCAATTTTTCTGAATATCTTTTTGTGTAATTTTTTTGTCTATTAACACTCTTTATAAGGGAAATATCAGAAGCATGCATGTGTCTTTGAGAAACAAAAAGCCTCTCACTCTCTCTCTATCTATCTTTCCTATAGAAAGAAAAAGCCCCTCTCTCTCTCTCTAACTTGAGTGGCAACATTGCATGAGCCTTAGAGATCACAGATTAAAACAACTCAGTCCTGACATTTTGGGGAGATGTCACTGCAAATAAGTAAGAAGCAAGTTCCTTTGCATCAAGGACAAAGGTTGATGATGGAATTGGAAAGGAAGGAGATTAAAAAGTGATAAAATGGCCATCTAGAGAGACCTCAAACCCAAATTTGCTGAGATTAAAGATCTAACTCAGATCAATCATGCAAGGATCTCACATTGTTATCTTCAAAGCATGGCCTCAAGGACAGCAATTTTGTGCCACTAATGATTTTAAAAAACGGCTCGTCATCCCCACTGAATTACCCAAAAAAAAAAACCAAGCATCAACAACCTTAATAATATTAGTAATACAAATTTAAGCATCGTTTGTATAGCTAATTACAATACATAAAAAGATAAATTCCCTTTCTATTAATCTTCAGCTATGGGAGCATAGCCTTGTGGCTCTCTTTGGGTAGGTAAAACTGCACTTAAAATAACAAAGGCCCCAAGAAAGACGACAACAAGTGCAGTGAAATTAACCAAGAGGGCCTCAGATCCATACTTGTCTAAGCCAGAGTTCTCAAGGAAAGTCAGCTTCTCTAAGAACCCTAACTCTGCGGTGGCCAAGGCTAAAATGTAAACAAAGAGTCCAAAAATCACATGCCATGGAAGTATTGTTGCCTTTACGGTTTGGGACCCTCCCGGATAGAAGAATGTGACCAACCCAATCAACCACTGCAAAACAAGTCAACAAAAATATGGATTATTACAAATCATGAGGCGGATCCGGATCAATTGGCTAATGCTGCTAACTAATAGGGGTTTTGTAAACCTTCGATTCCTACCTTTTTAACTACACAAGAAATATATAATAATCTTCTTTTAATAAATTAACTAACTGTTGTCAAAAAGAAATATATTGAAAACATGTAAGAAGCTTAATGTATAGATGTGGGTGTGATGCTCATGCATAAGCCATGTGTGCAAGAGAGAGAGTTCCATTTCATTTTTGGGATGGGAGGACATTAAGATCTTTTGGAAATGTAGTTTGTCAGGTTCTTTTCTCTCGAAAATTTATTTTTTCAATAATGGTACAAAAGCCTTATTGAAATATACGTGAATTATCATGTAGTTAACATAAACACTTTTTAGCTTTAATAGAATGTTGCATGGGAGGAAAAATCTGTTTGGATTCTTTTTAAGAATTTATTTTTTATATTATAGATATATAAAGTTCATTTAATTTCTAAATATCTTTTATCAATTTGTGAGAATACTTGGATGACATCCTATTATGTGAGTCATTAGTGAACTAATGATAGATTTAGCTCATTACATATGATTAAACAGTTTGGTGACAACTTGTTAATCCTAATTAGCTGCACTTGAAAGAATTAAAGCATGAGTTAAACTTGAATCTCAACTCCCATAGACTATAAATATAAGAGTTACAAAATACATATGTTCTCGAGGTTAACCCCTCTAAAAAAGATAGAGAGAAAATGATAGAAAAAGTAAGAGAAGGTGAATGAGATTCACCAAAGAAGACTTCAAGGTTGCATATATGTCACCAGATGGCTTGATCTATAGGATTTGATATGGAACCTCAACTCCCTCGTATGATTTAAAAACAGATCCGAATAAATTGTTTATCAATTTTTATTTATTTATTTATTTTATATAGGGATTAACAATAGTATCAAAGCAAGGTTATGAGATAGTTATGAGACTTCCATGCTCATTGCCGCAATTGGGGATGCATTCTGGGTTCCTATGTCACTTATTTTATTTTATGGCTTTATGGGAGCTAGACTGCGGACCCAATCAGTGTTCTTTATGTCGAATACTAAATCCGAAAGGGAAAGGGTTAATTGGAAGAACCATGTCTCAGTGGTTGGAAGTTTTGGATAGGTTATTGGGTCAATTCCACTTCGATATCCTTATTCTCCCGGATAAGGTAAGACCCTCATTTAATTTCTCCCTAAACCCATCACAATCACAATCACTTGGGCCAGTGATATGCGAAATGAGATCACTTCCTTTGTACATAAGCTTTCGTTGTTCAGATTGTTGCAGTTCGATGAAAGATACATGATTGGATCCATTTTCTTTTTGCATTGACTCATATTTTAAAAAAAAAAATTACAAGACGCTCTTGCTTTGGTGTTAACCTACTTTTCTCGGGTTCTTGATGTTGTGATTCTAGGCCATCAAGATCGCACCAGACCGGACTAGACTGCAATACAATAGAGTTTACCCCATTCAAACTTGGTCAAAAGATCCCTTTTTTTTTTGAGTACTTCCTCATTGCTGATATTTGAGGGGAAAAAAAAAGGTTAACCAATTCCGGATCAAGCAATTTTTTGGACCCTTGAGAGTTCATCTATATGCAAGGAGCCCTTGATTTCTGTAGTCGCATAAATTTTTTTTTTTTGGTAAGTTTGAATATGAAATTTTTTTGGTAGGTTTTAATTTCAAGCATTTTATAGTAAGTTCTTTATTGCCTTAAAAGATAGTAAGTTCTTTATTGCCTTAATTTTTATAGTAAGTTCTCTAGAGCTTTAAATTAAAAATTTGCTCACATTCTATTTTATCTAAGGGTGCAGTTGGCATATATAGATGCTTCTGTAGGTGTAGAGGTAAGATGCACATTCAAATTTTAACATGATATATAATTTTGATGTAAAATGTTCTTAGGATTGTCTCAAAATCTATTTTTATATCTAATTATAACATTTTAAATTTAAAAAATGGTTAAAATCAAGTAGATATAGAAACATATGAAAATCTTGAAATGGATGGTATAGATAATATGTTGTAAAATACACTATTTCTAAGACTTAAAATCTTTTTATTTTTCATAGTCATACATCTCGATGTTGAGATGATCAATCAAAAGGTTTTTCAACATTAAAACTACCTTTTCCGATGGATTTTTGAGAGGCATCCGTAGTTCTACATTATAAGGTTGCATCCCTATATAAACTTTTTTCATAATTAAAAATAGAAGGAAAATTGTTTGATAGGGCTGCAGACTTATCAAAATAAATAAACTCTCACCTCATAACTCATAAAAAATTGCAATTCAAGTCTTGAAAAACAATTAAATCTATAATCTTAGCTTGAACATTATGGTTGTGCAAAAAAATTAGGATTTTAAATTCTAAAAATAGTGTATATTGCAGTAAATTATCTAGACCATCCATTTCGCTCCAAAAATAAGTGTTCACAAATCCATAAGATCTGTACCAGTTTTTTAGTTTCAAATTTTATTGTCGGTGTTGGAAATTAATTTTAAAGCCATCATGAAGATTTATGATGCCGAAAGTTCTTTCTAGACGAGGATTTCACGTGATGCTTTATTTTATTTTCATAATGCCTAGGCCTTATTGAAACTTCATCCATGGGCATGGTATGTATAAGACCAAGGCCCTAAACAATCAAAGCAAGGGGCACATTCAAATAGTGTTGAAAAATATTGTTTCAGTACTAAATTTTTTTATAATGACCTGAAAATTTATTTTCATATCTAATCATACAACTTAAAGATTCAAAAATAGTGTAGATCGAATAGATCTATGAACACTTGAAAATCTTAAAAATTGACGGTCCAAAAGTGCATTACAATATGCATTAGTTCCAAGACTCGAAATCTATTTTTTCTCATGCCCATACATCTCAACGTCGAGATGATCGATTTGAGGTTTTTGGACATTGAAAGAACCCCTTCTAGTGAATTTTTGAGACATGTCTTAATCTGATTGTTTGGGCCTCACCATTATATAAACTTTTCGATGTAAAATAGAATTGATGTCCACTTTGTTTGTTTTAAGTCTTCTCTTCTTTGAGATGAATCATATAGGCAAGGCCATCAAATGCATCAAGTTGTTTTCCATGGACCTCGTCACACCAAGATGTTACTAGTTATGCCCTAAGCAATCATGGAAAAATGGCAATGAGGCTCAAATCTGGGGGTGCAGTAGCCCCAAATGAAACCAAACCGAAAAAATAGAGCCCAAATTGAAAAAGCCCGGCAAAGGGGGAATTGCTCGACTCCCATACAAGAACCAGCCGATTCAATTCAACTCGTGTGATTCCTCAGTTTGGAGTCCTCCAAGACTTGGGACCCGATTACTCATCCATTTCAATCTCTTATTTGGTTAGTTAAGTAATCCGATAAAAGATAACACATTTTATGTGCTCTAATCGATTTACCTAATTAAAGATGAGAAATTCGACTGACCTTACGTAAGATTTACATCTTGAACGCAACGTTTAGTCGTTGAATTCATCTTAAGGTCGAGAATGGGTCGAATCGGGTCCGAATCCGATTTGATCCAAAAAAAAATTATATATTATTTTATATCTATAAAATAATATATCTCCAAAAATATTATATAACATAAATAATAATATATAATATTTTAATAATTAGATCAGATCCAAATCGAATTCACCTGTACCCAGATCTGATCCGAAATACTATTCGAATCCAAATCTTGGATCCATACAAAGATCCGAATAGGGTGCGAAATTCGGGTTACGGATTCAAACTGGGTAAATTCTCAACCCTACATGAACTAAAGTTCTTCCCAACTAAACAAGAGAAAAATCAAGATTTGCCTCTTCGCGAATTCAAACCATTCTACTCTTTACCTTCCCTAAGAAGATTAGTTCTCAACATGTTCCATTCTCATTTTCCTTCTAAAATCACATTAGAACAACTAGTCCATGTTCCTCTAAAAAGGAATTCAATTTGAATTTCAAGTATGGCTTCAACTGGTTTGAATTCATTTACTTGCTAAAAAATTGTTTTTCTTTTTAAAACTTTCACGAAAGGAAACTTTTGATCAAATCATAAGCATTTTGTCTCTTTCTTTGGGTATGTCAGATTTAGGCCTTCACAGCGTAATCACCCACAGGAGTATCGAAAGACTCCTTAGTTATATGAATTCAAAATCTAGTTATAATTCAACTTTAACAAGTGATATAACCAGTGATTGAAAAATCGTTGAGCCCTCTCATAATCACCCGAATCGGCTAGGACCTAGAGAGTCTTCAGTTCCAAATGGCACCAAATCACAGAATTGCATGTATTGTCTAGAGTATGGTGGTATACCTTGCTGAATCCTCCGTTTCCCTAAAAGGCTCAGGCGATTTCCTACTCCAAGCAATTTTTCGTTCTTTTTGTTTCATCTTTTTTTAAAAAAAAAAAAACGTTTAGGCCAATTCAAAATCTTGACCGACTCAAATCGGCACTCAATTCCTATTTTCTAAATATTGATTGAAATTTTAGAAGGATAAATATAACTGAATCTGATACCTGGATGCCAAATAAGCAGATGGTTCCAAGCCCAATCCAGGAGTGCAAGCTGTATAAATTCACAATCCCACTCTCGTTGTGATACTTGAAAGCTGCATAAATGCCGACGATGCCGAGCACAAGTGCGATGAAATGGAGGCTCAAATGAATAATTTTCCTCACCTCTTTTGTCCCAGGAAGAATTCTATAAGCCAAAATAGCTGCATTACAAAGAAACAAGAAAAGAAGATTTCAAATTTAGAATTTCTCTCATCTCTTTTTTTATATCTTTCTTTTGTTTAAGTGGTAAGTGTGATGCAGTGCAAGGGCTTCCCAGGACCACAATCATACTGTTATGAGAATCAGTGTTTTAAAACTCTTAGTCTCATCGGGGTGAGTCACTTGGACCTGCCAGGGTGTTGGGTCTAAAGAAAAACCTTAGAACCCGGACGTCTCATTGATGCTCAAGGTTCTTTGTTAAATATATTGACTTGGCCCGGTAGCTGGGTCTGACTGAGACTAGGGCAAGTCGATCCTCCTGACTTGCTCTTGGGACCCTCGTGAGTCCCAATCTGAGCCAAGGGTTTAAGATACTGGTATTGATTCCATGTTCGTATGGCAGTTATTGTACTTGTTAATTTCTGGGATAGAAATTCCAGCTTTCTTTCCACATTTATTTGCATTGTATAGTTTCATCTTTCAAATAGATGCTATTATTTTTTAAAAAATAGATTCTTTTAATTATCTTGTAATGCAAGCCTTTCTCAGTCGTATGCTATTTTTGAATAAATTTACAAACAGTGCATATAATTCAATATGCTTTTACTAAATTGTTAATGCAAACCAGGTATTTTCACATTTACTCCTTAAAGATATCACAGTATTTCAAACTTTTCAGGCATAAAATAAAATATTAAAAATCCAACCCTCTGTTGCATTACAGTTTTATAAAATATTAAAAATCCAACCCTCTGTTGCATTACAGTTTTCCAGGAAGGTGATCTTCATCATTTGTCAAGGACAATTGCAAACAGGAAAGTATACTATTGCCTCATAGAGCACGTTTGGTTCGTGGGAGACTTCACTTGGAGAGAGTTTTTTTCTCCATGGCACTGCTTTTCCATGTTTCTTAAGGAGAAAACAAAAAGTATGAAAGCACCCAAGGCTCATGATGCTACACGAAATAGCACTTGTCATGGTAAAGCGACTTCACTTCATAGTTTGAGAGTTATGGAGATGATTTCCTGGAAATCTCGCTAGTAGAGATGCCTGGATGGATAGTAGTGATTTCCTATGAACCAACATACTCTCCTAGGGTACATATTCTATATATATTAGGTCATAGTAGGGGTGGCCATAGGCCGGTTGGTGCAGCCCGGCCCTAAAAAGACTAGGGCATGGGCCATAAAATGTGGCCCGAGAACCACGCTGGGAATGGTTAAGCTGGTCCAAGGCCAGGGCCCGGCATGGTTTGGCCCAACTGGGCCATCTTTTTCTTTACATTTTTTCTTTAATTTCCTTTGGCCCAACCTGGCCGTGATAGGGCCAGGGCCTCTTTGACCCAGCTAAGGCCGGGCCAGTTCTATGGGGACTAGGGTCAAGGAGGGCCCTCGGGGGGGTGCATACACAGCAGGAGCAAGGCAACCTACCTCTTTATCCAAATTTATATCTATCCCTTCCTATAATAAATATTTCTATTTACCTTTTAATTGAAAAAATTATCATATATCATTGGGTGCAAGAATCTACCCTAGTTCTCCATAGATTTAGGATGTGAAAAATATCTTGAAGTACATTACACAGTAGATCCATATGTTTGTAGATCTAAAAATAGTTTACATCTTTTTAAAAATATGTTAGCTTGGGATTAGTAAGAACAAAATTCTGGACATCACATTGTAGCACCCCGCACACTACCTACGGCTGTTTAGAGCCCATTCTCACGTGAATAGGTAAAATGAAGGGTGCAAAAAAGAAGTTAAAAATGGACTCATTTTAAAGTCATTTTCTATTTGTTCCTTAGATTCATTATTATGGTGCTCGATGTTATCGAACTCGAATGGTACAATACATGAACAGGTGCGTCCATTTATGCACCAAAACCTCATCCTCAATAAAAACTAAAGAGTGCGGCCGAGGCTCGTAAAGCACACCTTCAAATAGTATCTAGAAATGTGGTTTTAATATTGTAAATATTTGTGATAGCCTTAAAATATATTTTCATCTCTAATTATAAACTTTCAAGCTTAAAAAATAGTATAGATCGGACAAATCTATGAAAACTTGATAATGTTGAAATCGACGGTCAAACAATGCATTACAAGATGCACTATTTCTAAAACTTAAAATCCAATATTTTCTCATATCCATGCATCTTGAGGTCGAGATGATTGATTTGAGGATATTTGAGCATCAAAGCAACCTCTTCTAGTAAAATTTTAGAGATGCACCCTAATTTGATTGTTTCGAGTCCCGCACTTATATAAACTTTTTCCAAACCTAAATAATACATAATCTAATAACAAAACAAAACTATCTCTTTGTGAATGGAGCAAGTTTATATAAAATTGCAACCTTATATGTAGAAGTACGGTTGCAATAATCGATACCGTCCATTTTACTTTGGATCGAATTGATTTCACATTATCTTTAAAGTCGTATAACTTTTTGTTACTATCTTAGAATAAATGTCAAATATACTTCTACTAAATTAAAATAGACGGACAATATACAACGCACTTTGTAAGATCATTATCTTCATCCAAACTTAGGAATACATTTTGGGATTACACATCATCATCATCATAGCCTTTTTTCAATTAATTGGGGTCCGTTACATGAATCCTGGCATGCCATTCTGCTCTATTAAAAGCAGAGATACTCTCGATCATTCATTAAAAACTTAATCCCTAAGTTTTAGGTTTTCTTATTCTAGAAAGATTATTGTACCTTTTTGTTACCATCTTAGGATTATATGTTTTTTTGCATTCTTACCATCCCAATAATAATAATAATAGCGTATAAAAAATTGACTCAGCCAAGGCACGCGAGCATTGGCTGAGGGGAGTTTACTTGGGCGAATCCGAGTGAACAAAAAATATATTATCCCTCTTGTTTTCTAACATAAAATGTTAAGAGTGCTGGTTAGGTAGGGCTGCACCACGAGTCCATCGGCTCGTGGTACACCATATAAGAACATGCATAGCACATGCCTAGTGCTGCTAGTGTACAATAATCCTGAGGGGCATCCACCTTCTCCATTCTCGCATGGCTAGATGAACCATGCTCTAAGGGATATTCAATAGAGGATGATGGTTCATCTCCTCCGTCCATCTCGAGAATGGACATGGATACCCTAAATGTGTATTAAACACCATATACAGGTTCGTTTACAGTGATCGAAAATACAATGAAATGGTGTACCTTCACTTGCGACAAAGACAAAGCCGATGAGCATGAGGACCGGATGGATCTGTCCAAGAAACGCAAAAAGTAAAACCACAATTAATCAGCCCTTATATTCAAAATGACAAAAATGTCCTTTTCATCCATTGCAAAGTACCACAACACAGGGGGACACCATAGGACAAAAGAAGGATACTATAGTCAAAATAGGATAAAATTACTAAATTTTATGTCCAAGAAAAATAAGCTTTTCCTTCCTTCCTGTAGGGCTCCTGTTAGCGTGGCAGCAGATATTATATATTCTAAAATACCATTTCTAGGAGCATGTATACCATGCTCTTGCGGGAGCAAGCTGTACATCCTATTTAAGAGGATATTTTTTAAAAATTTTAATTTAAAGTTTCAACAACCACCTAAGATCATCATCATCATCCATCTAAAAATCACTAGAAGATTAGTTTCAAAAAAAAATATTTATATTTTAAATTTTCTAACACATAGGTCTCACCCCTCAAAAATTGGAGGTTCTATATTCAATCTTGAGATACATTCACAAAAATATCCAATTGGATAGCTTGGGTGTTTCACAAAGTTTAATTTTTTTAAAAAAACTGTCCAATGGGCCACTTTACTCACAACCACACCATTTGAAACAACAATGGTTTTTTTTTTAATGGAAAAAGTTTATATAACACCTAGGTTCTAAACAATCAAATTAAGGCCTACCTCAAAATTTTCACTAAAAGATGTTTTGATGCCCAAATATCATCAAATTAATCATCTCGACATCAAGATGCATGGACATGACTAAAAAAAATGGATTTCAAGTTTTAAAAATAGTGAATCTTATATCTTATTTTTTGAACAAACAATTTTCAAGATTTTCAAGCTTTCATAGATCAGCTTGATCCATACTATTTTTTAAGCTTTAAATTTTATAACTAAAGATGAAAATATAATTTAAGACAATCACAAAACTTTTCAATATTAAAACCATATTTCTTAGCATTATTTGAAGGTGGGCTCTACTTTGGTTGTTTAGAGCCTCGGCTCTATACAAATCGCACCTTTTATTCATTGAAACTTTTCAATATTAAAACCATATTTCTTAGCATTATTTGAAGGTGGGCCCTACTTTGATTGTTTAGAGCCTCGGCTCTATACAAACCGCACCCTTTTTTTTTATTGAGGTTGCTTTATGGATTGAAGAAATCACATGACAAAATTTGAGGTCCTAAAGGTTTTATCCTTTTAGGAGTAACTGGACAGTATAATACCGCGTGAGTATGAAATCTTTTGGTATTTTTTTTAAAATAAAATCCTTTATAATGAGTGTTATTTTTGGGCCAAAAAAACAACTTTTCTTATTCGTGAAAAACGTGGGCACCTAGTGAGTATACCTACCTCCAAAACACAAGTTCACCGACTTATTAAGGGCAGCCCATAAGCACAGTAAATCTCAACTGAATATTGTGAAAATCAATTCTAAAGATAAAATAGTTAAAAAAAGAAAACCTTAAATCTCCAAAGAAGTAAAATAGAAATTAAACAATGAAAACCTAAAGCTTAACCACTACATTCTGAAATAAATACACAAATTAAAAGAATCCGAAATTTCGAAAAAGCATATAACCATTTTTAAGAAAATAAAAAAGCCCCAATTTCATTCATTAACAGGGGTAAAATCTACTCCAAACTGATTATTCTCAGAAACAGAGAGGCGAACCAGTAATATCCATTTCTTGGATAAGAGAGAGAAAGCCAATCATATCCATAAGAAACCATACAACCCACAAACCCTTAAAAAAAAAAAAGGGTGAAAAGGCAAATCAAATAACTAAAAAATTATTTCGAGCACCATCACCAAGATCAATTAGTATTACTACGTCTATCACAAAGGATAATACATTAATAATTTGATTGTATTAAAAAAATATACTTTTTTTTTATTAATTTTGATCATTATATCACAGAAGGAAATGAGTACTTTTTTTAAAAAAAATCTATTAATTTTGATCATTATATCATAGAAGGAAATGGGTGTTACTATATTTGCAGGGAATAAAAAAAAGGAAAATGGGTTATTACTTACATTGAAAATGAGGGATTTATTGGAAGATGAGAAAGCAAGCCCCCCTCTGAAATAGATGCACCAGACGAGCACAAGAACAGCAGCGATGACGCCCAATCCATGGACGAAGAAGGTGAATGGTGTCGCCACCACACCAACTTCCCCTCTTGCCATTTGCGCTTCCCCCTCTCTCTCTCTCTCTCTTCTCTCTCCTCCTTTCTCTCTCCTCTCAAACCCTAACTCTCTCTCCTCCTTTCTCTCTCCTCTCAAACTCTCACTCTCTCTTTGATTCTTTTTCTTCGTTATTATCCCCTCTTTTTTAAGTTTTTTATCTGCTATTCGGAAAGGAAGACCCCATTTACCACAAACAAATTGACAATGTCGTGCCTACACCCAAGACTTTTCATGGAGCATTGTAGCCTCGTTTTCGTGCACATACTTTTATTGGTTTTTTAAAACACGGTTTTGGTGGGTCAGCGAACTCATCTATTACCGTGCGGTCTCTTATCTATCTATCATCCATCTCTAAGATATGTGTCAAAAAATGTTAGGTCGACTAGAAGTTAAAAGGAATGGAGAAGAAAGGAGTTCGAAAAATGATATTTATTTTTTTAAAAAATAAAAAATGCCAAATTTAGATGAGTGTCATACTTTGAGATTATTGGACCCTAAAAGTTTGAATCGAAAATGCATCTTTGAGACATATTTTGTAGGGCGACCGCATAAAAGTAGCGTGTCGGCTCACTCACCAAAAACTTTTTCGTTTTTTAAAATCTAGTTCAGTGGGACGGCTTGTTTATCTCATAGATCTGTGTTGGATCGCTAGATTTGCTATTTGAATTGAGTATGGATGAGTTGAAATTGGTTATCCCAAAAAAAAGTAAAAATAAAAAATAATATTAAAATTACAATAGGGGCTTATAGGATGGGGATTTAAGGGCACTTGATAAAACATTTGAAAAGAATGAAGCAAAATAAACAAATATAAAAAAAAAAGTGGGCGGTTGGGGTAGGGTGGGGTTCGAGGGGCAAGGGCTTGGGTGTATTTATAGGGGAATCAAGCTGATATCTACACCATCCTTGTTAGACTTAGGTCCTTGGCCGATTTCTATCCAGATTGGCATCCAAATCAGAAATTACTAGGTTCTTAAAACACTGTCTTTTATCGATCTTGTCGTACAAATACGTTTCTTGTTTAGGTAATAGAGGGGGTTTGAAAAATGATTTTGCAGATCTTGATCGGCTATGGAGGTTGATTTTTTTTAAAATAAGAATTGACCCGATTCTCGCTAGTTTACCCATTTCGCTGTGTTTTTTTCTATGATTTAAACTCTAAAACATCATACAGACATGGATTTATACAACTCCTTTTCCCTCTTTCTAGATCTAAAACTTTTCAGTTAAATAGCCAATTCCGAAATCCAAAATCAGCTCAGCAAGTGGCTAGTTCAATCGGCTGACCGATCTGTTAAACACTGGCCAGTAGGATGTGTACGTTTGTGCTCTTTGCCTGTATTTATCCATGTATAGATCTCAGATGACTTCTTATTTCACATTCCATCGCTTAAAATTACTGAAAGAGACAATGTATATCATCATTTAATCTTGAGCTTTGTGAAAATTTTCTTCCTAACAACATCGGCAACTCCACAATGTTTTATTTTTTTATTTTTTTTGGTTCAAGAAGATTTTTTACAAAAAAACTGAATTGTATATGACAATACCATTTACCTTTGATACAGGACGTCACAATTATTTACAACCATCTAATGTGAAATTTAATAACTTGAGTACGGCACGAAACTTCAAAAAATTTCTTTTGAACTTTGGCTTAGTCAATAAAATAAGTGCAGCTAGCTAATTTCACATCTAATGGTCAAGATTAATTGTGACCACCTTGAACCAAGTGAAATGGTCTCATTATACACTTTCCCTATTTAATAATACTAAAGAGTGTGTATATTAGGCCCAAGACTATAAATTCTAGCATATAGTCTAAGAAAGTAGGACTCCACCTCTGACTTATCAGGGGTCTAAGACCGTATACCCCAAATCTGAGCAAGCAAGTCTTGAGTCGAATCAAAACATTTAACAGAACCTTTGAGTATGTTAGAAAACTAAGAGACACAAGACTTAGTGTCTTTAAGCGCGAGGTGCTGCTCCAATCCGACTAGGGAAATTTTTTAAGGGTGAGGTTTATATAGCCACCAATCTTATATTGTAGACGTAAAGCACACATCTAAATTTCATTTAGAGATGTAGTTTCGATGTCAGAATTCTCATGACAAAAATCTATTTGCATCTCCGATTATTAAAATTTTAGATTTAAAAAATTCTACTGATTAAGCTGAACTATAAATATTTGAAAATCTTGAACATAAACAATCCTAATAACTGGTTATCGTGTAGCTTTAAGAGTTCGAATTTTTTCCCTCCATATTCATAAATCTCTTGATCCAAATGATTAAGTAGAGGGGATTATAAATCAAAACACTCCATTCTAAAGGATTTTTTAAATACACTTTACTTCAATATTATAAAATTGATATCTTATGGAAACTTTTTATACTTCCTAGACTCGGGAAGGGAGCTGATAGTGTTTAGTTTGACTTCCTAACCACAAGAAAGCTAGGGATATTGGTGACATTCTTATATTTCTTAGGGGTCAGCTTAGACCGTTCCATTAATGACTAGGGGCCCCAGTTCGTTCAAATAATCCAGACCGTATAGTTTGGTAAGCTTGGGGATTGAAGATGAAATGGACGTTGGATCTTCGACAATTGATTATGTAAGAGCTTACGTCACATATTAATTCTTGCATCGTGGCTTGTTCGTGACAGCTCGGCTCAGCTCGACTCGGCTCGAGATGGAAAGATGAAACGGACGTTGGATATTGGACGCTTGATTGTGTAAAGAGCTTGCGTCACATATTATTTATTTCATCGTGGCTTTGGTGACCGCTCGGCTCGGCTCGTCTAACTTGTATAGTGTCTTGTACAGGACTTGAGAATTATGTTCGAGAATTATGTTCGACTCGAGGATAGGTAGACGCCATGCCGGTTCCACTGCAATACAGAGAATCGCCCGCGTTTAGAGAAAATTGAACGATTCTCAATAGTGAATCGTCGAGTCACTGTTGAAATTCGTCCACGAACATGGGCTGTACATTATTTTTTACGATTTTCATGATTTTTTATCATTTTCTTATCATTTTTCATCTTTTTCAACTTTATAATCGAATCTTGCAGGTTTTATTTTAAATTTTTCAGTCATTTCAGTTAATAAAAGGTAGTAAAAATCACCGATTTTGATCAAAAAAATTTGGATATGTGAATAACCCTAAAAAAGTTTTAGCGTTCCGCCATTTCTTTGATTTCAAGCAAAAGAGAGCATCATTTTTTGTAAAATTTGAGGTTATTGATCGTAAAAGTGTTACTCAGAAGTTTTTGTTCATAATTTGTGAGTATTTTGGACGAATACATATCAAATTTGAATTTGAAGACACGGGTGCACGAAAAACAAGTAAGAACTGCGCTTTTTTTTTTTTTCTGTCATTCTATCAAATTCACTCAATATTTTACAAATAATATATTAAATTTATAGGCTCTTGATTCGTTATAGTGTTGTTTATCATCACATGTATTCAATTTGATTTTATTTATTCAATTTGAGTTTGATTTTTGAGAAAAAAAGACTTATATCTGTGAAGAAAAAAAGGACTACGTTTTTGTTTTTTTTTTTTTTCCGCCATTCTATCAATTTCACTAAATATTTTACAAATAATGTGCTAAATTGATAGGGTTTTGATTCGTTATAGTGTTTTTTATCATCACATGTATTCAATTTGATTTTATTTAATTTGAGCTTGATTTTTGAGAAAAAAAAACTGATGTCTGTGAAGAAAAAATGGACTGGGACTTTTTTTTTTACCGCCATTCTATCAATTTTACTCAATATTTTACAAATAAATGTGTTAAATTTATAGGGTTTTGATTTGTTATAGTGTTGTTTATCATCACATATATTCAATTTGACCTGATTTATTCAATTTGAGCTTGATTTTTGAGATTGAATGACTGATGTCCGTAAAGAACTGCATTTTTTTTTCTTCAATTCAATAGATTTTATTTAATATTTTGATAATAATGTGTTTATATTATAGGGCTTTTATTCCTTAGATTGGTGTTTATCCAAACATGTATTCAATTTGATGTAATTTATTGGATTTGAGGCAGATTTTTTGAGTTGGAATGACTGATGTTAGGTGGATATGTGAAGAACTGCATTTTTTTTTTTTTTAAATCATGATCAATTTTTTTGAAAAATTGTGATTTTTCAAAAAATTGTGACCAGTTTTTTATTATCATGAGGAATTAAACAATATTTTTAATTTTTATTGTTAAATTTTTAGTTCAAAAAATTGCATGTTGATAGATTATTTATGCAAAAAAATACATGTTATTATATTTTTAATGCAAAATTATATTTTTTAATTTGTTGTTAATGCAAAAAAATATTTTAACAAATACATGTTGTTAAACTGTATTATATTTTTAATGCAGTTTTGCATAAAAAAAATCTTTTTAAATTTTTAGTGCAAAAAATACATGTTGTTAAACTGTATTATCATGAGGAATTAAAGTGAATATCATTGTAAAATAATTGTCGCATGTATGATAATTCTATTATCTTGCATTTTTCAATTTTATTTTTAAATTTTTAATGCAAAAAATGTATGTTCTTGATAATTGAGTTGTAGCAATGTTTGGAGCTTGCATTTTTTATTATATTATCTTGCATATTTGTAATTGAGATGTACGACTATTTGTGATTATTTCAATTGAGTTGGGATCGTGCCCACTATATCATTGTAAATGTTTTTTGTGTCAAATATACGTGTAGTGGCATTATGGATGACTATATTATTGTACTTTTTTTCTTGATTCTAAGTGTGACTTAGACATACTTTTTATTATCTATAATGTTGCATAAATATATATTTTTTGTCAGTAGGAACTAATTCATGTTTGTCGAAATGAAGATTTGTAACAAGT
>NW_006494916.1:7153279-7173530 GCF_000471905.2 Amborella trichopoda | reverse complement strand
ATACTAATCCATGATAATCTATGTTTATCCTTTTGTGTGATGTAAATTAAATGGTAAATAGTAGTTCATGTAGGGAAAGAACATATCAATATTCGTATATTCATGCAAAGAAATGAAATTTTTTGATAGGGTACCCTCATTTCTTATTGAATACTTAAAAAACAACATTTATAATGAATTTTAATAATTTTTTAGGATTTTTTTTAAGGTTTTAATCCGACCGATTCAACCGATTCTCGATCCGAATCGTTGATTCACCCATCCGAATTGTCGATTCGTCGATCCGAATGGGTTTTTGAGATGCCTGATCCGGGTCACCGATCTGCTTTTTAAACCACTGGTCTTGCATTGTGGCTCATGCAGCAGGGCTTGATCAGCCCCCCACTGATAAAGAAAAAAAAAAAACTTAACCCTTATTGATCCAATCATCAAGATGGATAGGATTCAGTTGGTTTTGAACCAGAGGATGGTATGAATCCTACCTGGTTCTCCCTGAAACCCCTCTTATAACTTTTGTTCATTTTATAAGTTTTTCAAAGTTTTTTAGGTCCTCTTAAATCCCCAACCCATAAAGTCTTATTTTTATTTTATTTATTTTTAATTTTTTTAGATCACCCAGCAATGTGAGATGAATTTGTGGATGAACAATCCTCCTCACCAATTTGGTTTTAAAATACTACCTGATATCAATGTTTGAAACTTGGATGTTGGGTATTGTCTTTCCAAGAATCTGTCAAATCAATCTCTTTCTCTGGTGTAAGGGTCGATCTATAAAAATATAAAAATATAAAAATATAAAAAATAAAAAAAATAAAAATTATAAATTTGTGGAACCAAGTGATTTGGATCACTTGATTTGTGATGTACCCAACCGATTGCCAAATATACTACGCAAGCCTATGAGAACCTGAACATTGCCGGTTCCAATAAGATACCAAGTGGGTTTGAACCGATTTTCGGTCCAGGCAATTCCTGAATCAAGTGCCAGGTTTTAAGGCACTAGCTTGGCACGGCCAACCTAAAACGGCTAATTTTTTTAGGAACCTAAGTTATTTTGCATATTTTACATGCAAAAGTAAGGAATGTACGACTATCATTTTGGACATTGGATCTACAGATTAAAAAAAATTGATTAGGGGGCTTTCTAATAGAAACAAAATACAAAAAAAGAAAGAGTAAATTACAAGATAAGAATGAGATATTGCTCTTTTTCTTTGAGAGGAGAATGTAACAAGATAAAAATTATATATTACATGTTACAAGATAAGAAAGTGTATATTACACGATTGCATTACCAGTACATATACAATAAAAGAACTACCAGTACAGTTAAATGTTCATAAAAAATGAAAGAACCACCACAAACGATATGTAGGTATAATTATTTTTTCAAAAATTCTTCTCTTTTTAAATTTTTTGCCTTCTCCCCCATTGACTTATCCAAAACAACAAAAAATGTGTATGTACAGTTACCTTTTTAAAAATTCTTTTCTCTCTCTAAAATTCTTCGCCTTCTCCCCCACTGACGTATGCCAAAAAAAACAAAAGTCAAGATATTACAAGCTTTGGTGGAAGCAGGGGAGCCATGAGCATATCATTCATTCAGGGTAAAACTATGCATGAGCATTTTAGATTCTCAAGGTGAGGATGCGACCACCTCAACCAAGTGAATAAGATAGAAACGAAAATAAAAAGAATATTATATTTGTTGTGCCACAAGAAAATAATGACCTAAGATTGAATTCAGATTAGGGAAAGAGCATGGGCTTAATTGGTTAGCCTTGCAACACTACTAGACTCATTTCCTACCAAGGCTAGGGGCCCTTTCCCCACTTACACAAAAAAAACTTCGATTGTCCAAATTTGTTTTGTTTGAGATATTTAAGTTTTAAAAAACATAGATATCCAAGTGTTTAAAAACTCAAAATATAAAATCTTTTTTGAAATATTTATATTATGATTCTATAATAGACGCCAAAATTTCTAAAAGGGAAATTTTTTCTAGGTTGCTCTTAGAAGGGCAGATTATTGGAGTTCATATAGACCCTCAATTAATTAAAATGCCAAAACATAACTTTTTGGAATAATTTTCTTGGAAATAAACACTTCTACATATGGAAAACCAAATCGGTTTGGCTTTGATAGGTATCAATACAGGGCAATAAATAGTACAACCTGGTATGCAGCCTATATTAAGCAACTTTGAGAACGGGATACATAAAATCATCATCATCATTAAAGCCTTATTCGAAGTAACTGGGTCGGAGCAAAACATATAAAAGAAAGATAAAAATAATAAGAATAAAAAACTAAAATATCCAAATGTTTTCAGCTTTTAAGTTTTTAAAATGCAAGCAAATATATTAATCGAGAGGTTTTCATATACCATAGCATTGGACACGATTGTCCTTTGATATTTAGAAAGAGTTATGATTTAATGTAACCATGTATTTATAAGTGTATAAGAAAGATATATACGAGCTCCGGTAACATCCTTTTTCTTACGTGGGTCCTTTAGGTTGTGGAACTGTAAATGTTGCTGAGCTTAGTGCGTTGTTCTATGACTTAAAAGGTCCTTATTGATAAAAATTGTGGCAGCAATTATGTGATAGTGTATGATTCATTGAATATGATTAAATGGTGTAAGAAAGAACAACGCATTTTTTGGGAGTTTTGGTCTTTATGGTTGCGGCTTATGGATCTATCTTCGTCTCTGATGGTTTCTTTCTCTCATGTGTACCGAAAAGCTAATACTGTAGCGGATGAACTGGTCAAGGGTGGTGTTTTTTTTATCTGATCTTGTTGTTGCTAATGATGTAATCTTTTTCTCGTAGTTTGAATAAAAATTAGTAATATTTGTCAAAAAGAAAGAAAGATATATATGAGTTATAAATTTATAAACGCATAAAAAGTTTCTTCAAATTTTTTAAAAAAGTATAAATTCCTAAAAACTTCGGTTTAAACAATGGGAAGTTACACTATGTTTGCAATGGAAAGGACTATACTAGAGTTTTGCTCCTGAGTCCCGAGCCAGCACCCTCTGCCATCTAACACGCGCTCGACAATGTAGAGCAGAGTTTGGAAAACAAAATTCGTTGGGCTGTAAATGGGTCGGTTCAGGTTTGGTTGACCCTAACCTAGATCCTCCCTAAGGTCTCTAGGTGAAACTCAAGCCCAAGTTGGGTCCAAGCGAATTGGATCCTAACCCAACCTTGACCTCGGTCGAGTCCAAGAAAGTTGGACCTAGATTTGATCCGTTCAGTTGGGTAGGGTGGGGATGGGTCCAGACATAAATAAGGTATTAAAGGAAAATGTTACCATAAGGTGTAGACCTCAACAAAAAAAGAACAAAACAGAACAACAACACTTAAAATCTCACAAAATTGTAGTTCCCACATTGAAAACCCTCAAGTTGATCATCTCAACTTCGACAATTTTGAATTTCAAAAGGAGATTTCATGCACAAAAATGTTTTACTTTTTACTACACTATATGGACATTTATTCAAGGATCTACCAAATCTGCACTATTTTTTAACCACCAAATTTTATAACAAGGGGCATAAATAGATTTTCAGGCCATCATAGGGGTTTTTGATACTAAAACTGAATTTTTCTGTGATGTTTTGCAGTGGGGCTTTACTTTTTCTCATAAAGCCTAGATCTTATGTACTAATATTGATTATTCTAATATTATTTGCAATATAAGCTATGCGGTTTCTACTATATAGATTACATATACTTTATATTTACTTAGCTAGATTGGGTCAGGTCCACCCGCACCCAGACCTCGCCCGTTCGGTTCAATGCTTGGGTCTAGACTTGAACATGGGTTGGACGATCTATCTAACTATTTTCTGACCCTTATAAACTTGGACTTGGTCTAGTGTGAGTTGCCTCGATGAGGCCAAGCCAGCTAGACAAGTCCGGGCAGTTCTCATTAACTAAAGAAAGAAAAAAAAAAACCAAAATTCCAAAAAAAAATCTTTTATCAATCTTAAAGATTGTGAAAAAATGGCCACGGCACTCGAATTTTGGGGTAAAATACAACAAAGATGAAAATGCAAGGCTCAAATTGATCAAAATCCTAAAAGGGGGAGGCTATTGGACCTGGGTAATTTCCTGTGATTAGGAATCGTTTGGATCCCATTCAAGAATTGGCCACTTCTAGGGTCCTCTGGAACCGATAGAATCCCCTATCAGCATCCATCATATATATATATCAACTCAGTCGATTCTAAATCGACCCGGTGATTTTTTCAATCAGGTTCGAGATTGGACAAGTGAAGCTAAATCGTAACTAGTGCCAATGGCCAAAATGAATGAGTATCTTCATGAAGAGTTTTTTTATTTTGGAAAAAGTTTATACAGAGTTTAGGTTCTAAACAATCAAGTTAGAGCTTACCTCAAAAATTTGACTAGAAGATGTTTTGATGCTCAAATATCCTCAAATCGATCATCTTGGCATCAAGATATCATAGACATGAGAAGAAAATAGATTTCAAGTTTTGGAAATAGACCTTCTTGTAATGCATTTTTGGACTGTCAGTTTTTAAGATTTCAAAGTTTTCATAAATCTGCTCGATCTACACTATTTTTGAAGCTTTAAATTTTATAATTAGAGATGAAATTATATTTGAAAGCTATCACAAAGATTTTCAGTATTAAAACCATATTTCCCAACCCTATTTGAAGGTGCGCTCTACTTTAATTGTTTAGAGTTTGCGGCTCTGGCACTGTTTTATTCTAGACTTTTAGAGGTTTAACTATTAGTTTTCATGAGTACAGCTCCAAAAGTAGAATAATTACAAAGAGAGAAGTAATAGAGGAATAAAAAAGTATGAAAATGCATACTCGTCCTTCCAAAGATGACCAAACCTAAAGTGTAAAATAGAGAATAACCTAGACGATGAAGGTCCCTAACGACCAACTACCCATCTAAGCCGCATAAAACAACTTCCATAGACATTATCCTCTCTGACCTCCACTACCCATCCCAAGTTTCATATCAAATCACCCATATAGATCGGATTCTGCTCGGACCCAGACCTCACCCGACCCGACCCGACCCGACCCGTTGCCAACCCTGCCCAGGAGCCATTAACATTGACAATCGATCTTTGAGGAGATTGCAACATCTCATACGCCATTTTAGCAATGTTTTCACAACCGTGATTATTTTTTACTAAGTGACTTAAAAAAGATAAATTTTTTTTTTTAAGTGACTTAGAAAAGAAAAAAAAAGAAAAATTGAGTTCCTGGTGGTGCATGAATACCTGAGATCAAAATCCCCTCAATGATTGAATCTTTGGATCTAGGGAATTTGACCTCAAAGCCTTTCATTTTGTAAATAGTTAGATTGTTTGAATAATTTCATATTACAAAAAAACCCTAGAAATGTTTTGGCCGCATATAAAATGTGGTCTCGCAGTATCACCACATCCCACCAGGTTTAGTAACGTGTATTATTAGCTCTTATTTTATGTTAAAGCAAGTAAGCAAGGTCTGTCACTTGCATAGCACGATCTACCAGGCAATAATATATAGAGAGAGGGAGATTTGGGCACGGACATAGTTTTGGTGAGTCCGCCAACTCACCTATTACCATGTGGTTCCCTATCTATCTAATGTCCATCTCTAAGATGGATGTCAAAACATGTTATATGCACTAAAAATTAAAATGGACGGTTAAGAAAAGAATTCAAAAAGTGAAATTTATATTTTTTGGACAAAAGAAATGCCAAATTTTGATCATTGTCATTGTTAAGATTATCAAACCCTAAAATTTTGAATCGAAAATGCACCTTTTAAATATATTTGGTAAAGTGACCGTAAAAAATTGTATGAGTCGGCGGACTCACCAGCCACTTTTCCTTTGCTAAACCCGGTGGTTGATTCTCGGTCCAAAAGCATTCTAAAAGGAAGATTAAATTAAGCAAAAATAATCATAACAGGAGTTATTGCATATCTTTTGATGATAAATGAGAGGATACACCCACGAGAATAGACCCCACTTTTGAGGGACATTATTTTTTTTGGAAAAATTAAGTACATATTTATTATATTTTTCGTTATTACGAAACTATCGAATAGTTTTTGTTATTACTTGTCTATCTGTTTTTTTCACGTTAAAACAAACATTTAAAAAAAAAACACCTTTACTTTTTTTTGGTTGTTGAACAACCGAATTAATAGGATTTTCGATTGTTCAACAACCGAAAAATAGGCCAATTTCGAATCTTGAAGAATCGAAAATTTTGCTTTTGTGGTGTGCAACACTCTCTCTCTCTACATGCCCTCTCGCACTTTCTCTCTCTTTCTTTCTCTAACAGCCATCTCTCTTTCTCTTCTCCACCCGCCATCTCTCTCTACTCGCCCTCTCTCTCCTCCACCCGCGTCTCTATCTTCCATCTGCCATCTCGCTCCATAACTCAAATATAGGTAACCTTTAGGTATAGGTAACCTTTAGGCATTTTTTTTTTCATCCGCCCATATCCAAGTCGAACAGAGGAAACCTCTTCCATCTTTCCAAGTCCCAATCTCTCTCTAAATCGAGAAAACCATCACGATCGGCTGCTTTTCCCTCGTTCCTTTCTCTCTCTGGTTTTCTATTCAGATATTTATCTGTTTTTTCATTGATTTCCATTTTTTTCTCTCTCTCTAGAAATTCATGGAACACCAATTCGTGATGAACTTCAAAACCCTGAAAGTGATCCAATCCAAGCTTCCAAACTCTGGTATTTTTTTTTCTGTACCTCAACAACCCATCTCGAAGAAACGCCCTCACCCCCCAATTCTTCAAGGAATTCCCTAAAGCCCTCTCTCTTCTTTACCAAAAACCAATATGCGAAACTCATCATACTAGCCTCTAATGGCGACCACTTCTGCTCCGGCATAGGTGTCCTTACTCTTAAATCTATCCAAAACCAATAAACCCAAGACCCAAGTCGGGCCCGAGAGGCCCTTTGGCCGGGCATTAAAGAGATGCAGGCTGCCATTACAGCTATTGAACTTTGTCGAAAACCTGTCATAACTTCTCTGTAAAAGAGGTGGATTTGGGCTTAACAACTGATGGCGGGTGGAGGAGAGAGACGATAGGTGGAGGAGAAAGAGGGCGAGTAGAGAGAGCTAGTAGATGGAGGAGAGAAAGAGAGAGGGCCATTAGAGAGAATAGAGAGAGAAAGTGCGAGAGGGCATGTAGAGAGAGAAGAGAGAAAGTCTTGCCTACGCTTGACTACAAAAGCAAATTTTCGGATATTGAAGAACCAAAATTGGCTTATTTTCGGTTGTTGAACAATTGAAAATCCTATAAATTCGGTTGTTCAACAATCGAAAAAGGGTAAAGTTATATTTTTTTTAATTTTTTTTTCTTTTTGACGTGAAAAAAACTGATAGACAGGTAATAATGGAAACTATTCAATAATTTCGTAATAACAGAAAATATAATGGATATGTACATAATTTTCTATTTTTTGTTTAAGAGAGTGTATTCATGTCGTAGCAGGAGGCCACAATGTAATCCTACTCATTAGGGAAAAGAGCCGTTTTGAAGTAATTTTTTCGATCTAAATTTTGGGGTCAACTTTAGAATAACCAGATGGAGTATTTAGGAAAAAGAAAACGTAACTAGATTGTGATTTCTTAAAAGGTACGGATTGTATAGAGCCGAGGCTCTAAATAATCAAAGTAAAGCGCACCTTCAAATAGTGTCGAGAAATGTGGTTTCAATACTGAAAATCTTTGTGATGGCATTAACATATATTTTCATCTTTAATTATTTAATTAAAGCTTAAAAAATAGTGTCGATCGAGCAAATCTATGAAGACTTGAAAATTGACAGTCCAAAGATGAGTTACAAGATGCACTATTTTTAAAACTTAAAATCCATTTTTTTCTCATGTCCATGCATCTCAAGGTCCAAATGATCAATTTGATAATATTTGAGCATCAAAACAATATCTTCTAGTAAATGTTTTTAGGAGGGCTCTAATTTGATCGTTTAAAACCTTGACTCTATATAAAAATTTTCTTTTCTTAATCTAAGTTCCCAATATTGTATTGCCTTATTCAATCTTGTGACACTAGCGCTCTTTTTTACCTTTCTTGTTGAGGTTGGTTGCCAGTGTGAGGAAGTAATATCCTAAAATTTGGGATCCAAAAAATATAATAAGTAGGGCTAACGATGACCCAGGCTTTGGAGGGGCCAGCCATGGCCCAAGCTTGGACCTAGTCCCTACAAGGCATAGTAGAGCCCAGCCTACATTAGGTTGGCCCTGGCACTAGCCCTTAGGCCACATCTTTTAGTCCGCACCTAATTTTTTATGGCCAGATCGGGTTGCCTGGTCCAATGCTAGGTCTATTTATAGGGTTAACCCATACAAGTAAATGTTTCCAACAATATATAATCAATTGGCGTTTCTATTAGAGATTACCTACAAATATGCTATTTACCTTTTATACAATGAGGTTACAATCATTCTTGTCCCTTAGATTTCAAAGTGGGTGGATGTAAAAGCGTTAATGATCAGATACAAAGGTCTAAAAAAAAATTCTCGGACTTCGTGACTCAACCTAAGCCATTCAATTGACATCCAATGAGTGAGAATAGGCACGACCTCCTTGTATAAATAGTAAATGATATCTTTATAGACAAACAATTTCTTTTATGCATCAATGATGCACATAGAGTGAGGGAAGAACATGAAAATAGAAGGAGAACGCGAAAAGGATAAAACCTGCATAAGCGTGACGTCGAAGTTTGCAATTAGTGATCCAAATTGGATGCACCGGACTTGGAATTGGTAAGGCCAGCATGGTTCCCTTTATATGTTAAGAACTGATTGGTTCCTTTTATGAATTGGCCGGTTTTATCAAACAACAAGTTAGAACCGGCCCCATTTTTTTTTTATTGGCTAGTGGACTCGGCCCAGGCTGCTAGTCTAGACCGCCGATCTGGTAAACCAAACCATGACTCCGTCATTCATTACTTGTAATGAAATACACTGAAACTATTGCCCAAACTTGTTTGCCAAGTCTAGTTTATCAATCAAATCTCTCTAAGGGGAGGATTTCATTCAGTAAAGGTTAGTTGGTTTCGTTCAGGACTGCATTGACTGATTATTGCAGTAAGGGTACTATTTTTATCTCATTCTTGTGCCCTGTTGTTCCTGGATTTGGATTTTGGTAAGCTGGATTGAATGTGAAACAGAATCCTCCAACAGGGTATGTGAAGAAATTTAGAGAACAATATTCATGTTAAATTCTCCACACCAATATAGAGGGATGTGTGTTCTATTTATAATTGTTATGTACTCATCCTTGATTGACTCAATCAAATATGTGATTACAATAAATTAGTACAGATAAGAAAGAGATTACAATGTATCATGTTAATCCTTATCATGTTAATAAGAATGATGATCGTATATTTTAAGATCATTATCATCATTCTGAATATCATTAACACCATTTTTATTACTCCTCCTCAAACTATTGTCAATGTGAAATATGGAGAATTTGTTTGCTATCGAAAGGTGTTGTGAAGTAGGAAGACCTTTTCATATCAGCAAGTAGTTGAAATATAATTAGGGGCAATCTCTCCACTTTCAACCTTTTCTCGAATAAAATGACATCCAGTTAAGTGTGCTTGGTCCGTGCATGAAGAGCTGGATTAAAGGTAAGCTTAATTGCACTTTGGTTACCACAACGTAGAATTGCATGTTGAATTCTTATACCCAATTTTGATAGAATGTAGCGGTACCAAGTGATTTCAATAGCTGTAGAAACATTGCTCGATATTTTGCTTTTAAATTAGAGCGTGAAACAGTTTTTTGCTTTTTACTACTCTAAGACACTAGAGATCCTGCAAAGAAAATACATAATCCAGAGATCAACCTTCGTGTATCAGGATTTTCAGCGCAGTCTACATTAGAATTGGCGATAATGGTAACATGTCTTCCGCCAATGGGAAAGAACAGACCATCACTCAGGGTACCCTTCACATATCAGAGAATCCTTTTAGCTGCTATGAAGTGTATCTCATGAGAATCATGCATAAATTGACATACTTGATTGACAACATAGGTGATGTCTAGTCGAGTGAATGTAAGACTTCTATATTTTTTTGGATATTGAACATGATCACCATCTATAACAGATAATTTCTTTGTTGTGACCATCGGCGTTGGTGATGGCTTACAGTTACTCATTCCAAATTTTTCTAACAAATCCAATGCTGACTTGTATTGTTACAATTTCATACCTTGTTTCATGTACTCAACTTCCACACCTAGGAAATACTTTAGATTTCCAATATTCATCATAGCAAATTGTGCTCCGAACGTTATTTTTAGCCGTTTTATTTCATCCTCATCATTCAATGTTACAATGATATCATCAACACAGAAAAGAACCATTATCAGCTTTTGTCCTTTCCTTTTAAAAAATAGGGAGTTATCTATAACACTTCGAGAATAACCCCTTGTAAGAAGGACTTTGCAGAAACTTTCAAACCAAGCTCATGGGGCTTGTTTAAGACCATATATTGCCTTTTTTAATCTACACACAAGATCTGACCATTTGGATTCTTTATACCTTGATAGTTGTTCCATATAGACTTTTTCTTGGCGATCACCATGCAAAAAAGCATTTTTGACATCTAACTGATGTAATCTCCAACCATATAGATTAGCCATTGCTAATGCTAGTCAGACAGTTCCCATCTTTACAATAGGACTAAAGGTTCTTCATAGTCCAACCCATACTTTTGATTATAACCTTTAGCCACTAATCTCACTTTGTATCTTTTAATAGTATCGTCAGCCTTGTAATTGATATTATAAACTCACTTACATCTAACAACATTCTTATGTTTTGGTCAAGGTACTATATCCCAAGTGTGATTTTGATAAAGAGCAAGCAATTCCTCATTTATTGCCTCAATCCACTAGGGGTTTTTTTTGACTTCTGCGTAGGTACTTGGTTCTGTATGTTTAGTGAGTGCAATGAGAAATGAATAATGTTCAGGGGAGTGTTCACCATAGGATGCCCAAGCTTCTATCGAAAGGAACTTTCGTGGTGGAAAATCTCTAGATGACCGGCGTGGTTGATTATTGTGGGGTGGTGTACTTGAAGTCTTTCTATGGTGGGATTAACATTGTCACCACCACTCGATACGTGGCTAATAGCTGCATCTATCAATGACTCTGAACTTCTTTGCAACAATGATTGAGATCTAGTTGATAACATGTCCCTAATAGGCGACATAATAAAAGAAAGTAAAGACTGTGAGTCATCCTTCTGGCAAATTTTCTTGTCTTCTCTGGAGAATCGTCCATCATCAAAGGTCACATGGCAAGAAGCATGTATCTTTTTGTTAACAGGAGAACAATATTTGTGTAAAATTCTCCACACCCATAGAGAAGGACGTGTGTTCTATTTATAATTGTTATGTACTCGTCCTTGATTGACTCAATCAAATATGTGATTACAACAAATCTATATAGATAAGGAAGAGATTACAATATATCATGTTAATCTTTATCATATTAATAAGAATGATGATCGTAATCTTTTAGATTATTATCATCATTCTTAAGATCATTATCACCATTCTTATTAATATGTGCTGCTTGGGGGGTAACATAGCTGAGGCAAAGGAACGCTTAGTAATCAATCTCCCCACCTAGGGGGTATTAGGGGTGGTAATGGACCCATACTTGACGACTAGATTCGACCCAGGTCCAGGTATTGGTTTAAAAATTGGACCTGGCAGGTCAAGTTCAGGTCTAAATATTGGACCCGAACAATATTCAGGTTTGGGTTCGGGTCCACGTGGGCCTGATCTGAATAGCGTTGTTAGTTATACAAAATATAATATTTAATATTTAAATAATATTTAAATATATTTTAAGATATCTTAAATAATACATGTATACATTTATCATCTTATTCAACAATATTAAAATATATTTTTTTATTTTTTGGTCGGGTCCGGTCGGGCCTAGGGGTCCAGTCGGGTCTAGGTTCGAGTCCAATTGCGATAACTTCAGGTCTGGGTCCCATAAAGTTTTTTGGGTCCAGGTCCATATGGACTCGAACTCGACCCGACCTGTTGCTACCCCTAGGGGCGATACGTAGCTGAATTGAAATGTTCCTTCTTGCTATAGAGGATATGGAATTAGCTCTCGAGCTCTAATCGTAGCTCGATTGGTCTTTTCACACATCTTTCCTAACATTGATAGCTGAGAAATTGCTTTAGGATATGCTTGAAGTCGATCCACATGATCAAAATAATATATTGAGTTGTATTAATAGGGTTTCCTTACATACCAAATGTGTTCCAAAAGGTCAGTCTGGTTGGGAAAAATCAATCAGAAATTCATTTTAAATAGTTTTCAGCCAAGACCACAGTTTTCTATCTACACTATTTTTGAAGCATTAAAATTTATAATTAAAGATAAAAATATATTTTAAGGCTATCACAAAGATTTTCAAAATTGAAACCACATTTCTCAATGCCATTTGAAAGTGCGCTTTACTATAAGTGTTTAGAGCCTCGGCTCTATACGAACCACACCTTTGTTCTGGTTATAAAAGCTAGGCTCAAAGTTAAAATATAATTAAAAAATGATGAGACTTAATAACACGCAACAAACCATTTAATTTCACAGCTAATAGTTAGTAGTCATTGTGGGTCTAATAATATACAATCCCATAAGAGAAAAGACCATGTTACAATCCCATAAGAGAAAACACCATGTACAAGTACATCTTTCCACCAGCATCTATAAATGCATGGGCTGAAAGGGAGGACCTGCTGTAGTGGCATGTGTCTTGGACTGAGAGAGTGTCTAGAGAAAGTGTGTGCTTTTGCATCAAAGTCATTGTGCCAAGAATGACAACATCAGTTTCAATATGTGTGCATGTGTCATGGTTCTATATAGATATGCATGTTAGACATACCAATATAAAAATTAGTCTGTCCGATATAACATGTCTATACATCATTTGAAAAGTGTCTGAGTAAGAATTGAGGTGTTATTAGGTACTTTTTATTGTGAGATTTCAAAGAAGAAAGAGGAATTTATAAAAAAATAAAAAATAAAAAAAAATAAAGAAGGAGAAGAAAAAATACAAAATATGTCAAATTTTGACAAATATTATGCAGAAGGTCCCGACCGCTTTTTGGACTGAGCCAGGGTAAAAAGCAGTCCAAGGATGGACGAGGGGCATTTTTGAAAAAATAAATAAATAAATGCACGTTGATTGATTTTCTATGTAATTCTTGCCAAAAACAAAAATTAGTCTATTTCATGTTTTGCTTTTTTTATTTTTTTTGGTATCCATGTATAAATTACTCAATAAAAAAAGTTAAATAAAAATGTACAGGGACCGAAAGTGCCAAGCACAAATATCGTGTCTTTGATATGTTGAAAGTTAGATTCGTGCATCCATTACACATAGACCCCCAAAAATTCACGACATAAAAAAAGCCAATTTGTGACAGCCAAATCGTTGACCAAGTAGTTTATGAAACTTTCCTCATTTTTCACGGCAGTGGACATGTAAACTCAATCGTCACTACGCGATGAGCCCGTTACGAAGCTCAGTTACATCACTACCAGTTTATATAACGCATAAATAAAAACACAAGTAAATGAATGTATTTTTTTTTTTTAGCGTTAACAAATATTTTAGGAGAAGAGTTTGAGTTAGGCTTCGCTTTGACTATTTATTCTAAATCAAATAGTTTAATAACTTGAGAAGTCGAAACAATTTATTGGATTATTTCATCGGCAAATCTATTATTTTATTTTTTTTTCGTTTTGACAAAAAAATAACATAAAATAAATCAGGGTTTAGATATATAAAACAGGAAAATTTGTGACTGAATATTCTCGTAACATTCTCTAAAAATCGATAGACTTGAGAGAGAGAGAGAGAGAGAGAGAGAGAAATAGGGATGTAGAAATTTCTATGCATGTGAGAGATGATATAGATTATTTCTCAGCAATTATGACAAACAAAGACAGGGTAAATTACGTATAGATCCAAAATAATTACTTAAAAATACAAAAAGATTTGATTATAGGAGGAAATAAATAAAAAAAAAATTTATTTTTTCAAAATTACCCGTCAGTCCATCATCAAACATTATTTAATTTTATTTTTTTTCTTTTTTTCATTAGTAGGGCAATGGCGAAAGCTTTAGGGACAGTGCCCAGTCCGTTTGAGGTTAGAATCCTCAGGCTGATAATGAAATTCTCAAACTGAAGGATAATCTTGAATTTTTTTTTTTAAAAAAAGCAGGTTCACAGACCTTGGCGTAATTTTCGTCCAAAATTTTCCCGGTTTTGTATTTTAAGTAAAGTTTTCGGGCCTATATGCAATTTGAGAGAGAGAGGAGAGAGAGAGTTATTGAATATTTCAATCCATATTGTACTAGGGAATATGCATGGCTATGAAGCCAATAGCACCGTAAGAGATAGGAGCAGTATGCCTAAATCTTGCAAGTCCTTTGGTACTTGGCAATAATTTATTCATATATTCATCTAGAGAGAGAGAGAGAGAGGCTTCCAATGCCTTCTAAAAGCAATAAATCTAGACAGAGGAGGAGGGGGGGGAGGCCTCCAATCCCTCCTGAAAGCAATAAAATCCCTTATTCCCTCCTAAAAGCAAGAGGGAGAGTCCTAAAAGCAATAAATGATGGATAGTCTATCTCTGCAACACATTTGAAGTGGGTTGTGGATGAGTGTTGGATTGATGAGATGAAACCATGTCAATGAGGAAGTCGAAAACATCAGTGGCATTAATAGCTTTGGCAACATCATCTTTGTGGAGAGTTCTTCTCTTTCCTCTTAGAGTGAGATTCCAGGACTTCTGAGCAATGTCTTCAATGAAGAGCTCGCAAGCCTTTGCAAAAACAATGGGAGCCTCACCTGAAATCATTCTCACGTCTTCACCCGACCTTTTCATGATCTTTTTTATCCGTGCTAAGGGGAGGGCATGAGGTACACCCTTCACTGAGATCATCCCAACTTCTCTATTTGATTGCCTCATGACGCCACAGACGGTGCTCAAGAATCCCAATGGAGACGACGACACATTTACATTTATATGAAACGAGTGAAGTTGGAAGTTAAAGGGGATATGTGGCCGGCCGGCCTGCCTGCCTGCCTGCCTGCAAAGGCCGGCCAATTCTTCCTTACAATTCATTAATGCACTTTTATAACTTCAAATACCTTTCTCTTCTATGGAATTACAATGTTACCCTCAATCTTTTTCAACTTTGAGTTTAAGCCAAGCCTCACTATTTGGGTCCGGTCTGGATCCCACATTATATTTTTATCCTAATTTATAGATTATATTTAAATGTATAGAGGATCCACATTATATTTTTGGGTCCTGATCTGAGCCCGGCCGCCGAGTATTTTCTTATTTTTTGAAAAAATCCATTAGGCCCAACCTTGCATGGACTAGACCCCTTCAGCCCCATCTGGGCCAGGCTGAGTCGGCACTATGGACTCAAGCCATTTCTGGCATCCAAAAGAACGGTCACCAAATCTTTTTGTGAATCCTTTTAAAAATTTGGTATATTCACACTTCATGATCCCATTAAAAATTGTGATCCTCTAATCCAAAAGAATGGTGAGAGCAAATCTACTTCTACCAGGTATTCTAAGCTCCAAATATAGTGTAGATCCGTGAACACTTGATTACCTCGAATCAATCCTTTTTTTATTCATAGAATTCAAGATGATCGATTCACATTTTTTGCTTGCAAGATTTGATTTGAGGTGCTCCTCTATAAAAACCACGGTCTTATTAGAATGGTGTTTTCGAAATATTTCTCCGCTTTAGGGCATTTCCTTGGCTATTCCTATTTAATCATCCTTGTTGTTAGAAATGTAGCACTAAAATTAATAATCGATAGAGGACCTCAGTATATTATTATTAATTGGTTTCTTTGAATATTTCTTTTGTCATTAAATTTAATTAGTAGATGTCGATGTGTTTCTTGATTCTTCTACTCAAATCTCACGGCCCATCGATTTTGTGTAACGACTGGAATTTAGTATAAAAATGCAATCAGTGATTCGTCCAAATAATGTAGAAAACTTGGAGGATCTCGGCTTAGGCCGCCTCCAAGCACCTACACAATCTGCACATAAAACGTTAAAAAAAAGAAAAGAATATTTACTTGGAACATCTCTCTCTAGGCATAAAAGAAACATTGTTCCAAATATACGAATTATTAGAGCATCTCTCTATCTCACTCTCCATAAAATGTTCAAAACTAATATTTATTAGATCATCTCTCTTTCTCATCTATCTAGTGAGGAATAAAAACACAAAAAAAGAAGAGACTAATTGGTGTGAGATTCAATGATGGAAAAAGTTTATATAGAGTTGAGGTTCTAAACGATCAAATTAGAGCGCACATCAAAAATTTCATTAGAAGAGGTTGTTTTGAAGCTCAAGTATCATCAAATTGATCATCTCGACATCCATATGCATGAACATGAGAAAAAAATGAATTTCAAGTTTTGGAAATAATTCATCTTGTAATGCATATTTGGACCGTCAATTTGGACGATTTTCATAGATATGCTCGATCTACACTATTTTTTAAGCTTTAAATTTTATAATTAGAGATTAAATTATATTTGAAGGCTTTCACAAAAATTTCCGGTATTGAAACCACATTTCTTGATTCTATTAGAAAGTGTATTCCACTTTGATTGCTTAGAGCCTCAACTCTATACAAACCGCACCCTTCAATAATTGCCTGAGTTTCTACAATGGCCACACAATCGAGCGCAATTCCATTGGACTCACTCGAGTAACTCGACTGAGGCCGCTGGTGAGCACCTATCTCGAGTCGATTTCTATAACGCTGCTTTCTACCGATTTGCTCTAAATTTTAGAACTTAAAATTTCGTAATCAGGCCATGGCCATGGTTTCTGCCTCAAAATTACATCCATTGGTCGGGTTTTGATTTGTGACATCATCAAATATATAGAGCCCACGCATTACAAAAGCTGCACCCTTTAAATTATTATCCCTAGGTAACATTTAAGAACATTTTGTAAAATTTGCCTAATGTTTGAAGCATATGGAAAATTGCATGCAAAGAGAAGAGATGAAGTGACCCACTTTATTTAATGAGACAATAGAGATGTCATTTACTATTTTGGAAGTTAGGAAGCCACCCATTCAAATAAGAAGCAAAAGGGGGTGTGGGGTTGCAACTAGTAATTAAAGGCATATATAATGTAGGGTTATCTTAGTCAGGTTTTTTGTGACAATTTTCTATCTTTGACTATGGCAAAATATATCTTTATTAAGGCATATGCATTTATTAATGGCTGAATACAAAAGAGAAAAAAGAAAATACTAGCCCTGGTTAAAGGACCAGGCAAAAATGGCCCTTATAAGAAGCTTCTTAGCTTGAGATGTTTTTGGTACTCTTATTTATTTATGTAGGGTAGGGGTAGGTGACGTTGCCACAGTTATTCTCAATTATTAGGGTGGAATCTTTTTGATTTTGAGAGAGAGAGTAAAAAACATAATCTTATTTATTGTAAGGAAAAAATTTATATAAACTGTCAATCTTATACTGTACGAGTAAGGCACACCACTAAAGAAGGTCTTTCTTTTGCTGGAAAACTCTCAAATTGGTTGTCCCGACATCGTGATTCATAGACATGAAAAAAAGGGGATTTCTAGTATTAAAAATATTTCATCTTCTAACACATTATCTGAACCATCCATTTTCAAGATTTTCAAGAATTTATAGATCTACTTGATCGTCACCATTTCTGGAATTTATAAATTTCATATGGGGACAACAATATATTTTTATATAGGCTTTGTGGCACCCAAATTGTATTTTTGGGATAGTTTTGAGGTACATCTTAATTCCATAGTCTAAGGCTGAAACCTTATACAAATGTCACCCTTTATTTAATATTTATGTTGGCTAGATAGAAAGAGTAAATAAACGTAATCTTATTTATTTAATATTTATGTAGGGTAGAGAGAGATGGTCAAAAACACGATCTCATTTATTCAAGGGTGTGGTTTGTATAGAGCCTAGGCTCTAAACAATCAAATTAGAGCCTACTTTCAAATAGTATCGAGAAATGTGGTTTCACTATTGGAAATCTTTGTTGTAGACTTAAAATATATTGTCATATTTATTTATAAAGTTGAATGCTTAAAAAATAGTGTAGATCAACATATCTATGAAAACTTGAAAATATTGAAAATTGATGGTCCAAAAATATGTTACAAAATAAATTATTTTCAAAATATGAAATCAATTTTTTTCTCATGTCCATGCATCTTGATGTCGGGATGATCAATTTGAAGATATTTGGGCATCAAAACAACCTCTTCTGGTAAATTTTTTGAGGTAAGCTCAAATTTGATTGTTAGAGCCTCGGCTCTATATAAACCTTTTCCTTTATTTAATATTTATGTAGGGTAGGGATGGGTGACGTTGCCTCACCCATTCTCAATTACTAGGGTGGAAACACTTTGATTTTGAGAGAGGGAGAGAGAGTAAAAAACATAATATTTTTTAAAATTTTTTATGTAGGGTAGAGAGAGAGAGAATAAAAAACATAATCTTATTTATCTAATATTTATGTAGGCTAGAGGGAGAGAGATTGTCAAAAACATAATCTTATTTATTCAAGATTTATGTAGGGAAGGGATGGTGAGGTTGCCTCACCTATTCTCAATTGAACAAGTGTTTCATGCGGGCTGGATCGCATTTGTACAATATACAGTCCATAGGTATAAAGCATCCATCTTAAAGATGGATGCAAATAGGTGGTCCATCTAAAACCAATTGTAACTAATAGTTCAAATGTTTTTTTAATAATATTATTATTATTAATTTTTAATTTTTTTTATTATTCATATTCATGATCTCAATGTTAAAAATTATATATAATCTAAAAATTAGGATCAAACTATATTTTAAAAATATATTTATTGCCAAGCCCGCATTTGTACATGTGCGGGCTTGGCCGCATGCTAACCGCTTCCTTCTCAATTACTAGGGTTGAAACACTTTGATTTTGAGAGAGAGAGAGTGTGTGTGTATGTGTGTGTTTTGTCATTGCAAGGCTCTTTATTTGTGTGTGTGTGAGAGAGAGTATCATTGAAAGGCTGGTTCTTTTTGAGATAGTCATACAAAGGCTCAATTTTTGTTAGGGATTGGGAAGGGGGTCTCCACCCTATAGGGTTAGAGTGATCTTTGTCTCAACCCCATGGCTTTGAGTTCATACCGACATTGGTCTCGCCTTAGGGCCAAATAGAAAATAATAAATTGGGACGCATTTTCAATCAATAGATAGCATAGTTAGAAGCATAATGGTATGGTAATAGGGGTAGTCTACACACACAAATTAGCAAAAGAATGCATGATTTCTTCTTCTCAAATTTTTCTTGCAAGCTGAGAGAATATTAGTATTAAAAAACATTAAAATATTCAGGTAAATCCTCATACAATTGGCCTTGTGTTTTTATTTTTATTTTATTTTCTGGTGTGAATTACCTGTTGCGATGGCATGATTTCACCCAAAAACTAATGGATGTGATTTAACCTTAAACAATTCAATTAAGACGCACCTTCAAATTTTATTATAACATGTAATTTTGGTGTAAAAAATTCTTAGGATTAGATGAACATATATTTTCATACCTAATTATAAATTTTTAAACTCCAAAAATGAATAAAATCAAGCATATTTATAGACATATGAAAATCTTGAAAATGGACGGTGTAGATAATGTGTTGCAAGATGCACTATTTTTTAGACTGAAAAAGTTCTATAAGGATGCAACCTTAAACAATCCAATTAAGGCGCACCTCCAAATTTCATCTGAACATGTAATTTTGATGTGAAAATTTATTAGGATTATCTTCAAATATATTTTCATATTTAATTAGAAAAATTTAAACTTCAAAATATGGCGAAAATCAAATAGATCTATAAACATATGAAAATCTTGAAAATAGATAGTGTAGATAGTGCTTTACAAGATGCACCATTATTGGGACTCAAAATCTTTTTATTTTTTTTCATATTTATACATCTGGATATCGAGATAAGCAATTAGATGGTTTTTCAAAATTAAAACAACCTTTTTCAATTAATTTTTGATATGCATCTGTAAATCTACATTTAAGGTTGCGATATATATATATATATATATATATATATATATATTATTA
>NW_006494916.1:7132048-7153204 GCF_000471905.2 Amborella trichopoda | reverse complement strand
ATAATATTAAAAATCATCTAAAATAATGAAATTAGAAAAACAAAGGGAAAAACTAACATATCCAAGCCCATACGTATGGGTCTTGGAGCTAGGGCTCGGACCAAACTGATCAGAAGAAATTTGGTCCTCCTCTAGTTGTAAATAAACTTGAAATCAATGTCGAATATTGAAGAATTGAAGGTCCTCCTCTAGTTGAAAATAAACTTGAAATCAATGTCGAATATTGAAGAATTGAAGGTTTGGCGTTGATTTAGAACTGAAAGAAGGAAAATTGTTTCATGCGGGCTGGAACATGTGGCTATATATGCGGTCCAAAATGTGTAAAGCATCCATTTTAAAGATGGATGTAAGTAGGTGTTCCATCTGAAACTCACGGTCCAAATGTTTTATTACTAGAATTATTATTTCGAGTTTTTAAAATTTAATTATTATTTTTATATTCATAATCTCCATGTTAGAGATTATATGTCCTTAAAAAGTAAGCCCAAAAATCCATCTCAAAAATAGATTTATTAATAGGCCCGTATTTCTACTTATGCCGCTTAGCCGCATAGACACTGGTCCCTGAAAGAATAGGGAGTATTGAAAAGCTAGGTTTCAATCTAAGGTTAAGGCTAAGGCTAGAGTTTCTCAGCCTTCAAACTTAATTGGAGCTTTAGGCATTGTGCTAGGGTCTCCTAGAAAGAATATTAGGGAATTAGGGCTTGTCTAGATCTCTGGCTCCAGTCTTCCGGCCTCTTATGAATCAGGTGTCAAAAGAGGCATTTATATTAGTGATTTGAAATCGGGTGGTTGAAGATGTGTCATTGGTTGAGCACAATGTCTAAATAAATTTTTTCGAATTTTTTGACACAATTCAATCTATTAGATTTCTCATCTAATGGTTAAAAATAATTGTGACCTTCTTATATCAAAAGTAAATAGTTTCATAATATACAATACATTTATATTTAGAATAGGTCAGTTTTCGAGTTCCAATTTATCAAGTCTCTCTTAGAAAACATAGAGACATTTATGCATGTAGATGTCCCATTTTGACCGGTTGAGCTTATAGATTTTCCAAACCCAAATCCTTGGAAATACCTTGCCACAAGTATCATAAACCTGTACCCATAGAGTATTCTACTAAACACCAATCAAGTATCCAATGGACTTTTCATTTTAAGTAGTGGTTCTTATGAGTTATGTCATTGTTTTAGGGAAGCTAATACAGAATATGATGTTTTAGTAAATGATGGTGTGTACCGTCATTCGTTGGTGATTGCATCCTTTTCTTTTTGAACATCTTTGTAATCGTTCATAGGTGAATGAAATTCATGGTAACTTATTTTAAAAAAATATCCAAAAGACCTTGCAAATAACCTTTCCGGCCATATGCTCTAAAAGTTACTTTAACTTGGCCCATTTCGCCTCTAGATCATATTAAACCCCAATATAATCCATATGGTCCAAAGATCAACTTGATCATACACTCCGTGATCCTGTGTGGGTGTGTGTCATGGTGTGTGCGTTATGTGTAAGGTGCAAGCACCATGTGCGATGGTACGGGCGCCATGTAGTTCTTCCATAAAAGAGAAACCCTAATTTTATGAAAGACCCTAGTCATCCCTTGTTTCCCACGAACCATAGCTTGGCCTTTAGGCCTTGGACACCCTAACTTTTAAGCCCCTTAACCAAGTCTAACCCCTAGAAATCTTGATCCAATCTCGAACCTAGATGAAACCTAGACCTCTCGGTCTTCCATTCCATCTAATCTCAAATCAGTATTATTAATTATTTATGCAAGGTCCAGTTCAAGATCTTTTCAAGTAGGATAGAACCAATTTTAATCCCATTAATCTGATCTAGGCTCCAACTTCGAGTGCTAAGCCTATATATAGGCTTGACTTTGTAAATTCTCCTCTCTTTATATATATATATATATATATATTTATTGGAAGGCTCTAAAAAAGTAAAAAGAAGGCTATAAAGGACATGGGTAAAAGTAGCGAGAAGAAATATGTTTATCTATAATCTAGCTGAGGGTTGGCCTTTGATGGAGCGGAATGACAGAACAAGATTCGTATAGTCGACCCTAAATAGTTGAGATAAAGCTCGAATGGTAATAGATGAAGATAATGATGATTTATGTTATTTTTGTTCTTAATTTCATTTGATCCACCTTAAGTTTTATTTTCATTAAGGATTTTTTAAATTGTGAATGCAGCTCGTGATCCATGGAGAGGATGCCATGGGGTCAATTTTCTGTGAATTGGAGTTTAAAATACTCTTTATCCAAATCTTCTTAAAATTTGAATTTAAGTGTACTTGATAATCATAATATCAATTGATTTCAATCTGATATATTTTGGATGTAAAAAGATAGGGAATTCATACAAAATTTGCTAAATTTGAATGGTGATTGCAAATTGGAATTAGAAAACAACAACTTTTAGAATCAAATTGGTTTAGGACTTGTTCCCAATGCTTCTAAAAAAGGATTGTGGGGCCAACACTCCTTCAATCCCAGCCCGTGCCGCTCCACGTGGCCTATGCCATGCCAAGTCATTTCCATGCCATGTATCATGGTTTTAGAGAATGGGATGTCAAATCATGGTGACCCATGGACCATTTGCCATATTGTGGTCATATCATAGTTTGCAAGCTAAAATTAGGTTCCATATTCAAGAAAATATTTTGAAGGGTAGGCCAAAAATAGGTCCAAGGTACTTCTTAGGTTTAGGGTTAGATTTAAGACTTGAAATGTCTCGAAATTCAACTAACCAAAATGTGGTGTCTACAAGTAGACAACTAGTAGCAATAATGGAAATAAGAAAGGAAAAAGTTTATATGAGGTTGCAACCTTAAAATGAAAAATTAAGATGCACTTTAAAAATTTATCAGAAAAAAGTTGTTTTAATGTTAAAAAACCCTCTAATTGATCATTTACCATATTATGATCATATTGTAGGTGCACATTTTAAAGATTGGATTTTGTACTCAAAATCGAGGTAAAGAAACACTTTCGGAGCCTTGGCTAGCAATGAGCTCAAAAAAGGGGAGAAAGTGTCTACCAAGTGAAAGCAACTTCGATCGTAATCAAAATCATTGAAATATAATCACCTGTAGACACTCTACTCTGGCTAAGAGATTTCTGTAATACCATAGGGCCTTGACCCGGAGCATTCCTAAACCCATTCTAGATAAAAATCCTAGTTTTTGCCCCATCCAAAGGCATCATTTATGGCCTAAATTGTACTAGGGACCATACTAGTATAGTACACCAAAGTGCACCATAGTCCATACTCTATACACCCCATTAGGCCCATAATTAGTCAAACTTTTAGTTGATTAGGCATAACACCACCTCATTTAACCCAAAACACACTTAGAGAATCTTAAAACCTACCTACCCGCATGCTTAATTAGGACAACCGTCTTTAACTTGTCAAAATGGGCTAGAACCACCCGTAACATCTACTGTTTCTGTGATAAACCCTAGATTAGGAACCTTGCAGCCTAGATTAGGGCCTCAATCACCTTTGGGTAGCCTTAAAATCCTAGTTGACTCATGAGAATAAAAATAAAATCGAAATTATTTAACAGGTCTTAATAGCCACGTAAGACCCCCAAAAAAACCTCCGTCAATACACTTTAAAACCCCCTCTTCAAATCCAGTGCCCATATTAGTTATGTGGGACCTTGAAATGTAAGAAAGTCCCCTCACCTTCAAATCAGAGAGGTGGGCGGGTTTGGTCAACCTGCACTGAAACTCTGCTGCCTTGGACCTAGTCGTCGAACCCACTCTCACCTCAAAGATAATTCTCTTACTCTTATCAATCTGCACAAATTGAGCACCTCTGGCTCGACACTCTATTGATGATCAGAACATTCTACTGCCAACATCTTTGACTCAAGCACCCAACTCTAGGTGCGGGGTTAGTGGGGGCTTACAATTAGGCCACATCACCCTCTTCTCGTTATTTTGGTTTTTTTATTTATTTATTTTTATTTAGTTCACTTTAAATTCTATTTATAAACCTTTTTCGAACTTTCCCCATCATTAAGTCATTTTTTGTCGATTTTATGTAGATCCATAATTTGACAGAACCCCTTTCCAGTACCATGTTGACAACAAGTTTGAACGAGCGATAAGGTGAGGAAGGCCACTTCATTTCACCCAAAATTTGGCATAACCAGAATAAAAAATTTAAAGGGTATATTTTTTATTTTTTTTTATATTACTATTCCCTAGAGTTTTGGGTAGAAAACCTGAAATTAGGCAACAACTTGCTTGTAAAGAAAGATAAATTTTATTGAATTTTTATGCTGATAAATAGAAAGATAGCAAGGGAGCTTTTCTTTCTTCTTCTTTAGTCTCTCTCCCTCTCTCTCTCTCTCTCTCTGAATATTTATAACATGAGAGCTTTTCTTTTGGTGCTACCATCCACATGGAAGTCAATGTGCAACGACCACTTTTTATCTTGTAGCACAAGTGATTAATTAAAAAATAAAACAAACTAATCACTTTCCTCCATCATAAATTAGGAGCACGTGCTAAAAGCACCTGAGAATCGAACCAGGAACCTTTGACACATGTTAGGATCCCTTTCCACTTTGTTCCATCTTCTTAGTTCTTTCTCTCCATCTTTACATTTTATTCTTTTGTAACTTTTTAGTAAATCGTGAAGCATAATACATGTAATATGCTGTACATAACTTTACAGACATGAGGTATCGATTGTGCATTGTCAATAATGGACAAGGAGATTATCCAGCTGAGATTAATTGTTCTTTGTAAAAAAGTTGAATGGAGAAAGATCTTTTTCACCATCATTATCGTTAGAGTTTTTTCTCTACTAATTGAAGTCGGCTATATAAATCCTCATCTGCCGTTCTGCTCTATTATAGCCAGAAGAAAGATATATTTGTACATACAAATATAAACCACAAGTGGTATTTATACTTACCCTTTTAATGATAAATTTATGATAAGTAAGCAAAGGATGCAAAACCTAAACATCATCGAATTCAAAAGTAGGTAGCATTTGGATGGAGCTGAATCTAGTTGGTGTTTCTTTGAGTGTACTCTTCTCTCCCCAAGTTTTCTTAATCAAAAGTCTTTATAAATCATTTTATAATTTTATGGGTCGTATGGGGCTTGATATTTGAAAAAACCTAGTTATGCATCAAATCCTGTATACATGCTGAATGAGATTATCTTAAAAAAGATTTATACGCAAGCAACACTTAAATTCGTGTGGGTTGAGTCATATACCCTTCCTTTGTAAATGTTAAAAAAACAAAAAGAAAAAGAATAAGACTTTCTTTTAGCAGTGTGTGTCTAGTTTCTCTTTAGGGTGCAAATTGAATTGGGTCAATCTAACCCCGGTTTGTATCTACACCTAGCAGGTTGGGTACAGGTCCTAGTCCAACTTGAACCTATAGAAATCCTAGCCGGGTCTGATTGACCTGGATGCTAGCATGTTAGGGTCTAAATTGTTCCAACTCCATCAAGTCCAAGTCGGGCGAGTTTGAGACTTAAAACAGACTCGTTTGCCACATTCTTTCCTTTTTGGCAACGGATCTGGTGAGTTTGAGACTTAAACCAGGCTCGTTTGCCACATTCTTTCCTTTTTGGCGACGGATCTGGTGAGTTTGAGACTTAAACCAGACTCGTTTGCCACATTCTTTCCTTTTTGGCGACGGATCTGGCTAATTTGAGGCTTGGCGTATGATGCGAATTCGTGCTCAGAGACATGGGCATCAGCAATCTCGTCAAACAATAACTTCCCAAGACCATGTCAACCTTCTTATTATATTTCACTATCATAGGAAAAAGTTTATACAGTCACAAGCTTTTATTATTGAAAGTAAAGTGCAGCTGAAAAATCTTCTAGAAGAGATTGTTTCAACGTTGGAGAACTCTTAAATTGATCATCTAGACCTCAAGATGTGGAAAAATGAAAAAAAAAAGAATTTCAAGTCTTAAAAGTAGCCTTTTAACCAACTATATGGACAGTTTATTTTCAAGTACTTTATAAACATGTTCAATCTATAGTATCCGTGAAACTTTAAATTTCATAATCAGAGATGAAAATAGATTTTTAAACCATCATAAGCTATACAACACCAAAACTACATCTACAAGCAAATTTTAGAGGTGCACCTTACTTCTATAATGCAAGGATGTCACCCTATGCAAACGTCACCTTTTATCATATTAGCTGTCTTTTTATTTCGGAAGCATATATGCATGGAAAACGTTCATATAAGGTTGCAACCTTAAAATGTAAAATTAAATATGCATCTCAAAACTCCATTGAAAACAGTTGTTTTAGTATTGAAAAATATTGTAATTGATCATCTCGACATCAAGATTTATGAATATGGGAAAAAATATGTATATTTTGAGTCATAGAAATAATGCATCTTGCAACATATTATATAGACCGTCCATTTTCAAGATTTCCATATGTTATAGATCTACTTGATTTTAACAAATTTTGAAATTTAAAATTTTATAAGTAGGTGTGATAATAGATTTTCAAATAATCCTAAGATGTTTTTACACCAAATTTACATGTTATAATAAAATTTAGAGGCGCCTTAATTGGATTGTTTAAGATTGCAACTTTATAGAAACCACACCCTATACGTATTCCAATAGATTGTATACTACTGTAGCAAGTGAAACTCCTCTGAGGGGTGATTTGGAGGTTTTGGGATCAAACAAATGTTCCTTTTGCCCCTAAGGCTCAATGTACAATCTACTCACGTGTGGAAATATCAAAATCTTTTTTTCTTCTAAAAATTGGCAATTAGGGATTTCTCCCTCAAATTTTTGAAATGCCAATAAGAGACTTGTGAGGCCAAAGAGAGTGATTAGGCTTATTTTGAGAGAGAGAGAGAGAGAGAGAGAGAGAGAGAGATTAACATGAGATGGTACCAAGTCACATGAAGCCCATCCATTCTTAACATCGACCGGTTGAGTGCACATTAACCCTACAAATATTAGGTTCAAAGCTATAATTATAAAAGGGTTAATGATAATGTTGGAGGTTGAGCAGAGAATGTTTTTCAAAGCAACTTAGGAAGAAGATAAATAACCAAGTTTAATATGGATTCCGATTCAATTTTAAGAAAAGGGGGTCCATGACGCAAAAATTTGCTTCGGCAGACGGACGTCCAGCTGGTGGTCAAGTGCCTATTTTCAAGGGTGGCAATGGACCCAAACCTGACCTGGGGCCCGAGGGGTAGCCCCGATCTAGATCTGGGTATGGGTAAAAAATTGGACCGGGCAGGTTGGGTCAGGGTCCAAATCTTTAACCCAAACACTATTTGGGTCAAGGACCAGGTCCGAGTCGAGGTAGTATTTTTCAGGTCCTAATATATAAAATATATTTAAATATAGCAAATGTATAGATATTTTAATTTTGGTTTAGGTCCGAACAGGTTAAACCTGGACCCAGACCCGGACTTGACTCGACTCGTTGCCACCCCTAGCTATTTTGGGGTAGGGTGATTTTTGTTCTTTATTAGCATTGGAATTGAACTCAAATTTGGGAAAGACCACCTCACAAAATCGTTAAAGTGATGAAATCATCCAAGTTAAAATTAAGATGGTTACATATAAAGTTTCATTTATCTCATATACCTCCTTAAAATAATATATTTAAAAAGAATCAAATTGTTTATGTTTAGAATTGGGAACTTAATCAGGCAATCGCATTTTGGTGATTTGGATCAATTCATTGCCTATGCCAATTGACAATAATATCCCTAGTTGTTCAGGGTTATACCTGGCAATCGCATTTTGGTGATTTGGCTCAATTCATTGCTTATGCCGATTAATAATAATATCCTTAATTATTCAGGGTTAAGAGAAATATGAGTTTATAATGAAAATTTGAGTTTTACGTTGCTAATTCAAACAACTGGTTCCATGCTTCTAACCTTGAACAACTACGGTATATTCCTCAATTAATGTTTGTTATAAATTTTTTTAAAAAGATGCAATTAAATATTTTTTTTCCCATATATTCCTCAATTAATGTTTGTTATAAATTTTTTTAAAAAGATGCAATTAAATATATTTTTTCCCATAAGATGGTTACCTGAGTAAAAATGAAACGTAAAAATAGTAATAATAATAGTTTTTAATGTTGAATGGTATGTTGACCAACTCATTGATTTTGGGATGAGGTTTCTATATGGCCAAGGTTTTATAAAAACAAAATAAAGCCTCACCTCAAATCTTCATCCGAAAAGCATTTTCGGCAATGAACATCTCCATGATGGCTCTAAAATCAATTTCCAACACCAACAATGAAATTTGAAACTAAAAAAACGATAAAAATCTTTCAGAGCACTTGTTTTTAGGGTGAAATGGATTGTCTAAATAATTTGTTACAATATACACTATTTTTAGAGCTTGAAATCCTAAATTATTTCTACAACCGTAATGTTCAAGTCAAGATGATAGCCATAAAGGTTTTTCAATAGTTGAACTACAATTCAAGTCAAGATGATAGCCGTAAAGGTTTTCCAATAGTTGAACTACAATTTTCGATGAGTTATGAGATGAGGCTTTACTTGACTGTAGCCCTATCAAACTATTTTCCTTGATTTTATAAGATCATTTGACAATTTAAGTGACATTTATCTTTCAACTTTTTATATCTAATCATCTATGGTTGCTCGCTAATTCGTTTATGTTTCTAGCATAACAATTATCTCTGAACCAGGATATCTAATTTGCTCCCTATAAAAAGTCATGATAACTCATGGTTAAAAAGGGGCCTAGACTGATCATTTTATCTTTTGAGAAAATGTAATGGAAAAATTTTATATAGATCCGAGGCTCTAAACAATTAAATTAGAGCCCACCTCAAAATTTTCACTAGAAGAGGTTGTTTTGATGCCCAAATATTCACAAATTGATTATCTTGACATCAAGATGCATGAACATGAGAAAAAAATAGATTTCAAGTTTTGGAAATAGTGCATCTTGTAATGCAGTTTTGGACCATCAATTTTCAAGATTTTCAAGTTTTCATAGATATGTTTGATCTACACTATTTTTGAAGCTTTAAATTTTATAATTAAATATCAAAATATATTTTAAGGCTATCACAAAGATTTTTATTATTGAAACCACATTTTTTGACACTATTTGAAGGTGTGCTTTACTTTGATTGTTTAGAGCGTCGGCTCGATACAAACCGCACCCAAATGTAATTGAAGTCTCCCTTCATTCTTTTATCATTCATTGGTTAGTATGCGGCAGCATCAGCACAAGCATAGGTCAGGCAAGGAACATACAAATTTTATTGTCACCCAGTGGGAGACAACTGGGACAATCTCACTACAACCCCAAGCTTCTACACATGGAGAGATAGCTGGATCGATGGGGGCCGTCTAATGGTGTAGGTTTGATACCATCTTAAAAAAAAGTGTTATTTTTTATACTATCTTAAAGGATGTGTTAAATCCGTATCATTTAACGAAAAAGGGATGGTACAAAACATGATGACCTTACTTCTATAAGTACAGTTGTTGTTTTATAGAAACCGCACTCATGTACGGTGTCAAAATATATAAGGGTGACAATCTTATACTATAAAAGCAAGGTGAACTTCAAAAACCTACCGGTAGAAGTTGATTGAATTTAGAAAACTCACCAAATTGATCTCAATCTTGAGATGTATGTATATAAGAAAGAAAAGATTTTAAGTATTGGAAATAACGAATACGGTAATGCATTTTTTGGACTATCTATCTCAGTGATTTTAAGTGTTCATAGATCTATTCGATCCGCATCATTTTTAGAACTTAAACTTTTATGATTAAGAATGAAAATAGATTTTCAGCAATTAGAACAATTTCCAATACCAGAATTGCATCTTTTAGCACAGTTTAGATACATGTCTTACTTTAATTGTTCAAGGTCAATGCCTTATACATACCGTACCCATATGTGTGCACCATATGGGTGGCATGGGCCAAGTGGCCTAGTAGGCCTGGTCCTAAGAAACTAGCCATGGGCTACAAAATGTGGGCCAAGGGCCAGGCCTGAGCTAAGGAAAAAGAGGCCCATCCTAGTTCGGCCCAGACCGGCTCTTACTTTTTTTTTTATCTTTTTTGCTTTGGTTTTCTTTGATTTTAGCTTATTATCCCCGGTCCATCACCTAGTAGAATAAGGGCCGGGCTAGGGCCAAGGTTAACCCGACCCATTGCCAACCCTAGCGCACAGATTTGAAAAATAAAACTTTGTTGACATCCAACTTTTACACACATATAGTTCTTCTCTAGGTAAATCTATGGAAATTTATCAAAATGCATATAAGAGTTGAACTATATAAGAGTTGAACTATCTTATATATTTTGGTAATGTTCAAAACAAAGAGAGTTCAACTATTTTATATTTACCCATATCTTTTGACTTAACTTCAAAATATCCACCGACGTATATATGACCATGAGTTGGAATAATTGAAATAGTTGTAAGTTGTTTCATTGTTAAAATGTTAGGTATATTTTGATAAATTTTTCTAAAAAATATATTGAACTCAACAAGAAAAATAGTGAAATTTATTCTGTTATTTTTATTGAATGCATCTCATTCCTTCGTTTGTTATTTTTTGTGAATGCCTGTCATTCTTTCGGTTGACGGTTGCTCTGGACCTAAAGTCTTCAAAAAAAACATATATATATATATATATATATATATTTATTTATTTATTTATTTATTTATTTATATATATTGAGAGATACTATGAACTATTTCCCACGATTTTTATCCTTCTGCAATTTTGTTACTACAGATGTTAGGGTTTCTAGTGTCGATAGTTTTTAATAATAAGTATGGTTGGGAAAAATAAAGTTGGAGCTTGTTAAGGGGTAACTGGGATATTTTTAAACTTTATTTGGCAGGGAACTCTTAATGAACCAGGTTCGGACTAGGCCCGCCCTTGCTCGTGTCCAGTACGAAACAGTGTAGGATCGGCCTAGTCTTGGCGCAAGCCTGAAATTTTAGTTTTAGGGCTGGCCCTAAGCTCAACATGGAACGTCTGAGCTAGGCCGGAACTAAAGAAAATCGGCCCAATGCCAAGCCGGTTGCTCGGGCTCATGGTTAAAGTTCAAAAAAAAAAATTAAAAAAAAGCCAGCCGGGGCCCAAACCGTGGCCAATGACATGCAGTTAAACCATTCCAGAAACTGGGCCCGGCCCTAGAGTATTTGGGCCGGCCCACACCGAGTAATGGACCACTAGGAAAGGGGTTTACATTGCTTTGTCGTGGGCCTTGCATCCGATCCACTAATCCTTCTCTGTCAATGCTTCCTGATTTCCTATCATCTGAAAATAAGGTCCGATCCGCTGCAAAAGGAGACACCCATAATGCTTGCATGTGAGCTCAGAGGTAGCATGTGGAGCACCAGTGAGTAAATGATTGTGGACCATTCAATACCGCTACTGCGCTCTAGCTGCACCACTACTCACTCTTGCTACTCACCCCACCCCACAGTTCATCTTTTAGGCAATATATGAAAGAGAGAGGGGGTAAAGACATAGACTTCATGTCACTGTATCATTGTAATATAATGAATCACACTTTTAAAAAATTATATTTGTGACATTTGTATAACCTCAAAAGTTGCACACGTTTTTATTTTATCCCAATAATTAATCCCAACAAAGCAAAATTCAATGTACGCTTTAAATATAGTCACAATGAGTCCCCTGCTAACAATGAATCTAGGCTATCTATTTGATAAGTTTAAAGACCTAGGTATTTACGAACTCAAAGTCTTTTTTTTTTTTAACATTATTTATTTAATAATAATAAATTCATCTAAAAAATTAGAAAAAAAAAAATCTTTGTAAGGCCTAGATCTAAATACTTTACCAATTTGATGTCCTATATTACTTGGGATAAAATAAGACTTTATAGGGTATGTTTTTAAATTTTTATTTTTTGTGATTGTTTATTAAAATAAAAATAGTATATTTATAAAAATTACGGTAAAAAGAATAGGCATAATATAGCTTTTGAAGATCATTTCATTATATTACTTTACAACCATTACATGAAGTCAATATATATATATATATATATATAGATGCAGTTTGTATAGAGCCAAGGCTCTAAACAATCAAATTAGAGCTCGCTTTCAAATAGTGTCGAGAAATGTAGTTTCAATATTGGAAATATTTGTGATAGCTTTAAAATATATTTTTATCTTTAATTATAAAATTTAAAGTTTAAAAAATAATTTAGATCGAGCAGATCTATGAAAATTTGAAAATCTTGAAAATTGACGGTCCAAAAATACATTACAAGATGTACTATTTCCAAAACTTGAAATCCATTTTTTTTTTCATGCCCATGCATCTTGATGTCGAGATGATCATTTTGAGAAAATCTAGACATCGAAACAACATCTTTTTGTGCAATTTATGAGGTAGGCTCTAATTTGATTGTTTAGAGCCTAGGCTCCACATATAAATTTTCCTATATATATATATATATATAGCACCTTACGATTGATCGTTTTCTTTTTTTCTTGAAGAAACACAATTCCCTTTTTAATTATTATGATGTTTTCTCTTTTCTTTTATTTTTTTAATATTTACCTATTATAATATCTGTTAAAATCCTCAGAGGGGGTGAGAGAGAGTTTTATTGATCCTTTATATAATTACTGAATTTGTATAATTCTTGAAGAAGAGTAGAGAGAGTTTATGATCCTTAAGAATGATTGAAAAGGAGAGCAGCGAGAGATGAAAGGCCAAAAAGCTTTCTACTTGGGTCATACTTATCAGAAATAGATATTTCAGAAGGATAAAAAACAAAACTAATGCATTTTCTTTTTTTATCTAATGGCCACCGACAAGTATTGGTGTTTTATCTAAAAGAGACCCTTCTTTCTTCCCATTTAAAAAAGACCACCAACGGGTATATGGCCTACCATAAGAGGGACCTATTTATTTCCTTTTTCTTCTTTCCAAAAGCTCCCAAATCAGTGGTCAATTACCTCTTAACGTTCCAAAAACCAAAAAACGGAGTGGATAATTCTCACTTGTTAAGATCTCCATGACCCATAATTTTTTGGAATCTTTTTGTTTTGGGAAGCCTTTTTATGTATACACAATTACTTATCATCATTCAATATGAAATCTGATAGTTTAGGTGTGTCACAAAGTTCAATAAATTTCTTTTAAACTTTGAGCTCGATCAATGAAATAAATACAACCACCCAATTTCCATTTATAAATATAGGAGTAATTATCCTATGAGACCCTCCCACACTCATGTGTATCGGACCCCAAAAGATCACTATTAAATTTAATACAAATCTCTAGAAAAATTATCATATAGGTGTAAAACTTGACTTTTCTAGATATCTGTGTCAAATTTAATAGTGATCTTTTAGGGCTCTACACATATGGGTGTAGGAGGGTCTCATAGGATCCTTACTCATAAATGTAATTAGGAAATAAGATATGTATTTTCCTCTTTATAATTATAACCCCAAGTAACCTTGGGTCATGAAAGCTCATGGACTTCCTTCAAATTAAAAGAAAATGGTGTTCAACCTCATTTTCTAATTACAACACTTAACCCTTATTTTAATAAGTCCATCATATAAAAAGAATTTGAATTGTGTCTTTTAACCTTGGTAGAAGTTTATATAGAGCCGAAGCTCTAAACAATCAAATTTGAGCCTACCTCAAAAATTTCACTAGAAGAGATTGTTTTGATGCTCAAATATATTCAAATTGATCATATCGACATCAAGATGCATGGATATGCGAAAAAAAAATGGATTTTAAGTTATGGAAATAGTGCATCTTGTAATGTATTTTTGGACCGTCAATTTTCAAGATTTTCAAATTTTCATAGATCTGTCGATCTACATTAATTTTTAAACGTTAACTTTATAAATGAATATGAAAATATATTTTAAGACGATCATAAAGATTTTCAATATTAAACCACATTTCTCGACACTATTTGAAGGTAAGCTCTAATTTGTTTGTTTAAAGCCTAGGCTCTATACAAGCCGCACCCTTTAACCTGTTTGTGAGTTCCCAAAAGGAGCGAAGGAGATGAGGACTGAAATGAGAGATGTGGGGGGGAGAGAGATGCTCACAGGTGAGGAAGAGAGAAAAAGAGAGAGTTTTTCTAGGGTTTGATGACGGGTAATATAAATGGCAAATATTATAATTGGACATTGAAAAAAGTATAGAGGGAGTCGAATCTCATTTTCTTTTAACATAAGGGGTTCATGAGTTTTCTATGGACTTGAGGGTTTCGAATTACAGAGAGGAGGGGTTTTTCTATATTTTATAAGTGAATTGAGATCTATATAGATCTTGATTATATGGTTAGAATTGAGTTAATGACAATGTAACTAATCAATGCAAGATATTTTTTTTGAAATATAATTAATGTATAACATTGTTGATAGCACATTTCTGATCTAAACAATAAAAATGTCTCCCGACTTGCTCCGGCCCAAGGAAGTGCCAAAATCTCAAATAAATTTCTTAGAATTTTGAATCCATAAATTATCTTTCATGACAAATGAGTGTACTTTTTACCGTTGATGGTGTTATCCAAAACTTTGATGGGTCAGGATGTTTCAAAGTGAAGGATCATTATTCGACACTTTGATTGCATTTGCACTGGTCATAATTCATATGGTCCCAAAAGGCAAAAACATGAGTGAAAAAGGGTGTATCACTCATTCCAATGCAGAAAAATAAGAGAGAGAAAGAGAGTCCATTTGTTCTTGGAGTGATGGTCTCCAAAATCTAAAGATCATTCCCTAACCACCTCCTTGTTGAATGTACTTGTTCATTTGATGATCTAATGTCTAATCATTGTTACAATATTTGCTAAAAGTTTGAAATAAGTAACACATTATTAGTGATTATCCTCCAAACTTTTTGAATACTTCATCAAACTGATTAAAATATAATAATGTCATTTGTCATTATTCATTCCAAATGATTAAATTCACTTCTCTTATTAATAACAGGTACCATCAATAGAACGCTGCACTTTATAGAAACCAAATAAATAGTAAGGGATATTCGCTCTCTCTCGATCAACATTTAATAAACTACCTCTCAATCCTTCTTCTCCAACTAATTATATTGGAAAGAGTTTATATGAGGTTCACACTTTACAGTTATTTTGATGTTGGAAAAACATCTAATTGATCATCTCGATATCGAGATACACCGCTGTGGAAAGAGAAATTTTTGGGTAATGCAACTTGTAACACATTATGTGGATCATCCAATATTCAAGATTTTCATGCATTTATATATTCTTGTACCATCCTAAAGATTTTCGACGCCGAAATTGCATCTCATGACAAAGTTTGGGGGTGCACCTTACTTTGATTGTTTAATGTTTCAACCTCGCAATCCACACCCATATGTTTTTCTTCCTCTACCTATCTACTGTAAACTAGAATTGGGTGAAGACTCCTTGCTGATTCAAATTAGCTTCACCGATTCTAGGCGAACTAAACAATGGAAAACAAGAAAAATTATGAAAAAAGTGGGGAAATTTATCGATATGCACCTAAGAGTTCAAGTACTTAATTTAATTTTATTTACTTATTTGTTTTGATTTAATTTCAAAAACCTCATCACAACGTATTCATTTAGAATAATTGAAAGTAGGTAAAATGTCAAACTTATTTTGATAAATTCCCAACAAAAATAACATGAGATTTGAAAATCTGTAGTGAATTGAGAAGTTCATGACATTGGATTGTTCCATTCTAAACATACAATTTCGCGATTCATGAACATTTGGAAGATAAGAAAAATTATGTAAGAATAACATGAAATTCAAATATCACATTTGAAGTGAGCAATTTACTTCATTGAATTGTTCAATTTTAGACAATTTAAGTAATTTCATGATTTGTGACGATCAGAGTCTAGAGACTCTCCCTCATTAAAGGTATGGTCGTGGATAGAATAGGATGGCGGATCAAGATTCATATAACTGGTCCCAAATAATTGGGAAGAGACTTCGATGACAATAATGAAAATAGAGTGACCACCTTCAAGCCGACAAAGGTGATTGAACGTTTAGCTGCTGTCTTTCTAAAATTAATAATAAGGAACCCTCTTTCTCTCCTCCATTATACGAAGTAAATAGTATTATTGGAAAGAAGACAGCAATGGAAGCCAAAAAGAAGAAGATCGGGCCTTCCAAGCCTGGCAAATGTGGCTTCTTTTGCCTTTCCCTTTTATTGGGAACAGGTGCCACGTGGCCCACCGAGAATTTCTCCATTGATCTTCTCGGATTCCATCAGACGGCTAAGACCAGCCCATGTCATCGCATGGAGAAATCAACCTCCACTCGTTACTAGCCAAGCTCATGAACGGCTGATACAACCCCAATGTGATAGGCTCCTCCATCTCAGCCGTCCAGCTCAAGCGAGGTGGGGCCCAAAGGCGGTTATCCCCCCAGGAGCTAAAAAGTACAACGACGGCCTAACTAACCCAGGTGGTTAGCTGGGTAACCAGGGTTAAGGGCCGTCACGCCTGAGGCATGAACGCCTTTAAAGCCAAGTAAAAGAAAGAAGGTGGTGCCACGTCAGTATTCGCACCTGACCCCTGGCTTTGAGGGAAAGGATCCCATCTTTGTTGGGCTACCAAACCCTAATTTACTCAAAACTCCCTACTCTTCCTCAGACAAGACACTGCCCTTTCCTTTTACACTTTCAATTTCCCCAACTTTGGCTTACCAAATTTTGAAGCCCAAGGACACGTAATTCTTTTCCTTTCTTAGTTTCACTAAGGACACGCCTTCTATGCGCCCAGCCCGCATAGTTTAAAAAAGCGGGCTTGGTAATAAATATACTTTTTAAATATAATTTGATCTTAATTTTTTGAGAATATATAATTTTTAATCATGAACATGAACAATAAATTGAAAACTAAAAATAATAGCTTTATTAAGAAAACATTTGGATAGTTAGTAACAATTGTTTTTAGATGGATCACTTATTTGCGTCCATTTTTAAGATGGATGCCGCATACATCTTGACTGTAAATTGTAGAAATGCGGTCCAGCCCGCATGAAACAATTTTCCTTTCAATGTTATGCATACAAGTGTTTCTTTTATTTTTTTAAAAAATAGGGGACTCGAGTGCCTACTCAAGCACTAGGTAGAGGTGGCAATGGTGCTTCATACATCTTGACCGTAAATTGTAGAAATGCGGTCCAGCCCGCATGAAACAATTTTCCTTTCAATGTTATGCATACAAGTGTTTCTTTTATTTTTTTTAAAAATAGGGGACTCGGGTGCCTACTCAAGCACTAGGTAGAGGTGGCAATGGACCCAACAGGTAGACCTGACCTCAAGTCCGGATATGGGTCCAAATTTTGGACCCAAAAGGTCAGGTCTATGTCCAAAACTTGGACCCGAATATCGGTTCGGGTCAAGTCCAGGTCTAGCAGGACTCGACCCTAGGTATGTGGGTACTCAATAAATGCCGCCAATCGTTTGTTTCTTAAGAATTTATAGTTATTAATTAAAATAGTAAGGAATGTGAGTATTCGTAAATATTGTGCAATACCGTAAATGCTGCCAATTATATGGGTGTATGTATGATGGTAAAAAAAAAGGCAAAAAAACAAAAAAAAATCTTATAGTCATAGGGTGATAATGAACCCGACCAGGCCCAAGATCCAACAGGTAGACTTGACCTCCGATCTAGATATGGATCCAAATTTTTTACTCGAAAGGTCGGATCCAAGTTCAAAACCTGGAACCCAATATCATTCATAACCCAGACCAGACTTATTGCCATCCCTAACACAAACATGCAATCCTCCTGTTTCCATTTGGTAAGGCCCGAGTTATCATCGTCATCAAACCTTTTCCCATTTATGAAAAAAAGAAAAAAAAAGAAATATTATGAAATTTTAAAATTGGCCTATCTTACACTATATTTTATCAACCACCCATTTAATTATTAAATAACCATCACATCTGAATATTTTTCGAGCTCCAAATTCATGGATTTGCAATCATTTGATGTTTTTTTTAGTCCTAAACCCCTTGAAAATCACGGCCAAGGCCAATGGGAAGACTCACCAAAAATTCGTATTAAAAAGACGTGACCATATTTTGGTAGGGGCATAAAAGTAATGTTTGGAAAAAATTTCATATATTCTGGAATTTTCAGGGGCACTTTGACCGAAGCTGGAGAGTTGTTCGAGTTTTTCTTGACCTCCTTGTTAACTAAATCCGGGTGCTTCTCTTTACACGGCAAATAATTTCCTTAAATCTTAAAGAGGTTTCAAATTCAACGCGCCAAAATTAATAACATAATAAATGCCAAAACATTATATGCTCCCGAGGGTGAATACATGCAATCACTCCCTCTAGGAAAACTGTCATCTCTTTTTAGGTTCCAAGAGGGATTTAACCTCCTCAGCCTAGCGATCAGCCCCAAAAATTAAAAAGTATATGCAGCTTTTTGACATATTTTAATAAATAATTTTCTAATAATAAATGGGGGTCATCCAAATTTTGGATTTCGAAGTATTTAGAAATGGATGACGTTTCTATAACGCCTAGGCTTTATAGAAACAAAATAAAGCATCACCTAAAATCCTCATTGGAAAGTACTTTCGACAAGGCTCAAAAATCAATTTCTAACGTCAACAATAAAATTTGAAACTAAAAAAAATGGTACATAACTTGTAAATCTATGAACACTTATTTTTAGGCAAAATGGATGGCCTAGATAATTTGTTATAATATACAATAGTTTAAGTCGCTTGAAATCCTATTATTTTTCACAACCATAATGTTCAAGCATCGATGCAAACTTTTTTCAATATTCCAATTGTAATTTTTGATAAGTAATGAGGTGAGACCTTTAGAAATTTAAATTACAATTTTTTTTGAGATATTCTTAGCAATTATAAGTGAAATGATAATTTTAAAATCGAAAAAAGAAAATTCAAAATAGGTCTTGAAAGAGCAAATGTATAGTGTGCTCCCAAAGAGTATGCTATAAACACTAGAGTAAAACAGTACGTCAAACCATTGGGTCGGCCACGTGGCGACATCTCATTCTCAAGTGTCAAATATAGCTGGACAAAGCCTGTGATTCTTAATACTTTGCTGCCGCTACACACACGCATAATTGTATCACGCATCGGGCACGTGAGAAACTCTATTCCCAAATAAAAAATACTTGTCTCAAAAAAAAAACTAACAAATTTTAAATCTTTTTGAATAATAATTTATATTTGTTATACGGAATACAATAATTATTCACGTTCTTTTGGTTGTTTCGAACATGATAAAAAAAGTAGGTAAATGGTAGCTTGGCCGGGTTATTGGATCTCGGCCAAATAGTCGCCGATTTGTTGTACCATATTGTTATGTGGGTGAAAAATCCGGCAATTAAATTGGTATTTCGGATACAAGTGTTTAAAAAAGAAAGAAAAAAAAAAAAAAAAAAATAGGATACCATGTCGGGCACTTCGTAATATGAGTTGGACCGCGAATTCCTCGATTGTGATCGCTCAAAGATAAAAAAAATTAATCAAAAAAGAAAAAATTCACCCCGAGAATCATAGATCGCCCTACAATCCGATAATTGTTTAGGTGATACCCTAATTTAGGACCAATCCGAGCCATAAACCACCCCAGTCTGAGCCAACTTGAACGATTCCGAGATAGCATGTAGATTATTTAGTCCCAACTTGAGACACATTTAAGATTAGTTCGAGTGCCAAAGTCAGATTTACTTTTTAAGTTAATGCGACTTAATTAAAGTTCTTAAATAATGGAATGGAGCTCGTGGTCTTATCCTTTCGGGCTTTGACTCATGACTCGAGTACCAAATGAAATCCAGCCGTTTCAGTTGAAAGAAATAATAAATAAAGTTCGTTATAATATTAGGTTCAAAGATTTGGGGACCATATTATGGCGGAGAACTGTTTCAATCAATGGTTTAAAAAACGGATCGGTGACCCAGATCGAGCTTTCAAAAAACCGATCTGGATCGACGAATCGGCGATCCTGATCGAGAATCGGGTGAATCGGTCAGAATAAAGCTTAAAAAAAATCCGAAAAAATTATTAAAATTTATTATAAATATTGTTTTTTAAGAATTCAATAAGAAATGAAGGTACTCCATTAAGAATTTTCATGTTTTTGAATGAATATGCGAATATTGATATGTTCTTTCCCTGCATGAACCGCCATTCAACATTTAATTTACATCACACAAAAGGATAAATATAGAATTATCATGGAATAAGTATATCAACATACATGGACTACAATAAAGCATAAAATTAATAACATATGATCTAAAAATAAATGATAGACGACGTTATTGTTCTTCTTGATCACGTTGGTGCCATTGATTGAATTTGTTTAACAATTCATTGATTCGATCTAAAAACGAATCATCGGTTGGTGCCATTGATTGAATTTGTTTAACAATTCATTGATTCGATCTAAAAACGAATCATCGATATTCGCAGGCGTCTTACTATTCCCAAATCCCTGAGTGTTAGTGATTTGTTGTATTCCCAATCTAAAATCCCCGAAGATTATCCATCCTTAATGGTCACCTGCACTGTCGTGCTCATCCCTACACTGTTGCTATTGGGACTCGATATGTGAATAATATGGCTGGGATAAGGTGGCCTCAGAATCATCATCTCTCTCATTTTCTCTTTGAATAATATGGATTAAAAAATAATAATAACAAATTTTTAAAAAAATCAATCATAGATTAAAAAAAAAATCACAAATTTTCAAAAAATTCTATCATGGATTACAAAAAAAAATTCAATCATGGATTAAAAAAAAAATCACAAAGTTTCAAAAAATTCTATCATGGATTACAAAAAAAAATTCTATCATGGATTAAAAAAAAAAAATCACAAATTTTCAAAGAATTCAATCATGGATTACAAAAAATTCGATCATGGATTACATAAAATTCGATCATGGATTACAAAAAAAAACAAACAAAAAAAACAAAAAATTTAATCGTAGAAAGAAAAAAACAATTCGATCATGGATTACAAAAAAAAAAACAAACATTTCGATCATGGATTACAAAAAAGAAACAAACATTTCGATCATGTATTACAAAACATTCG